>JAIGNY010004475.1:347500-490000 GCA_020152595.1 Chiridota heheva
ATTAGAACAAACAGTATTTTTTAACTCATGTGTGACTACCCTGATAACAAATATTAGTATCATCCGCAAAAAAATAAGTGATGACTCTATAGACTCTCTCTCTCTCTCTCTTTCTAGGTGCCGAGTCTGGAACAGACATTGGCGATCATGGCCCTCCAGTCACTTCTGTTTAGAGCTAAATGCATAAACTTACTGTAGGCTGTTCTTGGTTGCCCAGTTGTTTAAGCTTTGGACATATTTAATTCGTTGCCTTCCTCTGCTTCTTTTGCCCTCAATTTTCCCACATACTGCAAGCTGTTCCAACGCACCCTCCCGATAAACATGCCCAAAAAATTCCATCGTCTTCTTCTGATGGCATTGAATAGGGACTTGTCCATGCCTGAAGCTATCAGGACATCATTATTTGTTTTTCTTTCTGTCCAAGATATTTTCAACATTCTCCTAATGAACCACATTTCCGTAGCTTCTAGTCTTTTCTTGATGTCACTGGTAATTGTCCAGCATTCACAGCCATAGAGAAGAGTAGACCATACATATGCCTTCAAGACACGGACTTTCGTGTCCATTCCAATATTTCTATTCTTCAGAATTGGATTCTTTTTTGTAAACATGTCATGTAAATGTACACATGTCATTTTTGTAAACTCTGTGAACACATTGCTTATATTATTAGTATAAATAATAAGAAGAAGTGGACCTAATATCGAACCTTGTGGAGCTCCACAATTAACATTTATACAGATCAGAGCTACTATTATTTTGATATACGAACTGATGCCTATTACAAAAATAACTATGAAGCCACGCATGTATATTACCTCTTATGCCTTAGAATGATAACTTACTTAAAAGGATCTGATGACCAATAGTATAATATACTTCATTGGTCTGAGCTGCATTCTTAGTTAAAACTGATTTGCTGATTTTTCTCTGACGGTATTTCATGAATAATGATGCTTTGGGCTTTGTCCGTTCCCCACTCCCCCTGCCCCGTTCAACATTGTCCCTAGGCGCAAAATTATTTCTCTCACACTATGATAACCTCTGAGAGGAATTTTATGATAACCTCTGAGAGGAATTTTATGATAACCTCTCTGAGAGGAATTTTATGATAAATTTTGTCACCCAACTTAAAAAAGTGAGTGAGATGATATTTTTGTCCACGATTGCCTAGCTTTCAAACGCTAGTGTACGGGATAATTTCTACAGAGCGTCATTACCTAAACAGTTTAATAATAACGATAATAATAATAATGAATACTTGTTATGCGCCAGTATCCATCAAAAGTGACGCTCATGGCGCAGCGACACAACAATTAATGCAAAACAATGTGAAATAAAAAAGAATAATAGTTAAGAATACTGCAAAATACATACATACAAGAACAAATATAGGCTTAAAATTGAACAGAATCAGAACACATGAGGAATGTCTTTAATGATGATTTAAAAGAATTGAGGGAAGGACTAAGTTTGATGTTGTCTGGAAGTCTGCTCCATAAAAAGGAGGCAGCAGAAGAAAATGAACGTTTACCCCATGTTCTAAAATTGGCGGGGAGACTTATATGGGATTAAAAGATCAGAAATATATGTGGGAGACAATGCATGAGTTGACTTATACACAAAAACAAGTATTTCAAAAACAATTCTATGATGAATGGGTAGCCAGTGTAACTTCCTTAAAATCTGAAAAGACATCCAATAATTTCCAAGAATGCATTGCAAGTCACTGTAGGCCCGCCCCCACAAAAACAAAGGGCTCTATTCAGCTCTTCACCAAAACTTAATTTACCCGGTGTAATATCACTTAAAATGTGGTGATAACGATTTTTTTTTTGCCCAATGAAAAATATATCATTGATGTTGCCGAAATGTGTATACCCTGCCAAAACGTGATCCCTGCCTCATCCCCGCCGTGTACCCTTGTGTGATGGCACACATAGTAAGTGTTCCTACGGTATTGAAAATGCTTCTTCTATTTTGAAAGATATATACGCGTTTATAAATTATATATTATAAAGGAGCATTAGACCGAAAAGTGTGGGCGTATTTTTAGGGGTTCTTTCCCACCCACACCCCAAAAAAATAATAAAATAAAATGCTTATCTAGCATGCAATGGCATAGCAATTTTCTGGTTAATATGAATTTCAAGTGACCATTGCCCTCACGTCGTCAGTGGGCTATGAAGGCATGTTTAGGTCAATGTGCTTTGGCTTTTAACGGGGGTGCTACCAGCCTCAGTCCCAGTTTTGCAATAAAATTTAGAAACTATTAGCAAAATTCTCAGCAAAATATGAAGCGTAAGATCAAAATAATTCGTAGATTTCAGTGCTGGTTTATCAACTGACCAATGCATACACCACACCCCACACATTCAGCACCCGTTTCCTACGCCTCTGATGCCTGAAGTTGATGAATTTGCTGAATTGATTACACCAATTTTTTTTGAAAATGTTGGTCCTCCCCACCCAATCGCTCCCCACCCCACCATCTCCACCCCCACAATCAAAATATCTAGTTACGCCAATGGAGAGCTCAATACCCTTTGATAAACTAGGTTGATTAGCTCCAAATTTAAATGGAGGCAAAATATTTATAGGTCACTTACAAACAAAAAAAATGTCTCAATATCTGGGGGAACTATAGCCAGAGCCGTAATTTCTGGGGGCACTAGCCAGAGCTGTAATTTCTGGGGGACAGGTCATGTCCCCCACCCCCACACTTTTTTAAGATTTTTTTTATTCAGTACATTTGGGGGGAAATCTGCCTCTTGTAAACCCCTCCCCACCAATTTCCGGATGGGAATTACGGCCCTGCCTCTAGCCACGGGCCTACCTTGAGCATTAGTAACATTTCTGTTCTCTCGTCATTTTCCTTAAACGGAGATATAATATTCATTAAAACAAATTATTGAAAAAATCTGTTGTTATTAAGAAATTGTGTAATTGACTTCAAAATTTGTGCATCCATGCAATTTAAAAGGATGAGTCACGAAACACTATAAACAACATAACAATCAGACTTGTCGCTTCAGCGCTTTGAAACCAACCCAATTGTACTCGTACGTACGTCCACATACAGCCAGACAGTAGGCATGTACGTACGCGTGAACTTATAGGCTAATCACGTTACTCGATAGGCCAGCGACACATAATTTTGACTTAAAATTGGATTATATTTTGGATATGTCGCAGTAGAATTTCAAATTTGGATAAGATGTGGTTTCTCGTTTGGAATTATTATTCAGAGACTTATGTACCGTTTTGGCTGGCAGAATTCTTCCACAGCTGGCCGCATTTGAGTTACAAAGGACTTGAGCGAAAAGACAACACATTCGATCCAGAGAGTCAAGTGTATATAGAGGTAGGCTCAACGTTAGGCCTAGGCCTAGGCTATGCCGCATAATACTTAATCTACTTACTATACGTTCGTCGTTAGTGATTCCAAAACTAGAGGGACTAACGTTAGAAATTAATTATAAGAATAATACTGAATATTACGTTAAATATTCGCCGTCTGCGAATTGTTTCCATTAACCGGAACTTCCCCAGAATTTTGCAAAAGGTCACACAATTTTATAGTCTGGGTAGCTGCAAACCCTCAAAATCGGTGGTTTGCAGCCTTGCATTATGAAAAATTGCATGACCTTTTGCAAAGTTTAGAGGGAGTTCCGGTTTGTCAAGACAATTTGCAGATGGGGAATGGTAATACTAACAGTCGATTCCCTCAGGTAATACTGTTTGTAAACATTTGTATTTTAAAAATTGACATACTTTTGTAGGCTAAATGCAAATAGGGCCAGCGTTTAATAAGTAATTAAAGTCATTAAGTTCAAGTTAAACTTTCAAGGATTGGAGTTAAGGTTAGAATTTTAAAGTCAGCAAAAAACAAGTCACTTGACTAATAGGGGAGTAAAATAAGGTAGTCTCACCTAGCTATGGAACTACTTACCATCGTTTGGCCATAATTTCTTTTAACCCGTTTCTGTGTGCTGACTTTGTGTGATTGCTGTTGTTTACCGATCTGCGGCCTCACGAAGGGTTATGGTTTTTTCTATGCATGCCATTAGAGATCAACGAAAACTTTTCTGCTGGAACTTTACACAACTATACAGCTTCCATGTGAATATTCTTCACTAATATGTTAAAAATCTTTTATCACTATGTTCACAACAGACTCACTGTTTATCCACAAAAAAATTATCCCGTTTGAAACTTACAGTACATGGAAATGGTATATCCTAATTTATCTACGGTATTTTCTGTGAGTCTTCTGTTCGCAATGCGAACAGCTATTTAGACATCAGAACTAAATTTTGTCGAATATTCATGAGGTCAAGGTTCAATAAAAATGTTTACTTGTTACTTGAATCTATTTAAATGTCCATTAGTTGTTAGCCAATCAGCTGTATGACAACCATAAAAGTAATATATATGTATATATATATATATATATATATATATATATATATATATATATATATATATATATATATATACTGTATATATATATATATATATATATATATATATATATATATATACTGTATATATATATATATATATATATATATATATATATTTATATATATATATATATATATATATTTATTCAAATAAATATGTACTTCAAATAAATATGTATAAGAATTAAAGCAAGAGAGGTACATAATATGGTAAAATAGCAAGTTTGGAATGAATTTTGTTTCATCGACCATCGGCCTACTGTGGTAGCCTAAGGTTCAACACACCTTTACCTTTATGTATGGAAAGTGTAATGACCTACTGTACACGCCACCAATATGTCAAAAAGTGTATTGTGGGATATGACTAATAGCTAGATCTCACCTCACCCACCTACCAGAAATTTGATAACCTTTTTCGTAAAATTTGTGACTAACACAGTAACGTAAATATCCTAAATTCAGATTTTTCTGAATCGTGATTCTTATTTTTTCTGATTTTTCAAAGGATGATCATAACTTTTTAACTTGTAAATGTTCCGATTTATCATTTCATTTCTTTTTTAAAATTTTATCACACTTTTCAAACTGACTGCCTGCAGTAGATAGGCCTAAAGAAAAAAAGAAAAAAGAGTTGTGAAACTTAAAAGGATTTTGTATTAGATTTGGAAAATATTGCATGGCTTGATTGGGGTAGGGCACTCTGCCTCAACATAGAACTTATAGTATAAGCTACATTTGAAATGGCAATCATAGGGTTCATTAGTAATAGGCTGCATAGTAAAAGCCTCAAATTTTGTTGATTTTTTTAAAAACTGTTACATCCCTGGTCATGAAGCTCTTAAAAATTGCAAGGTAAATTCCTTAACAATCTACCCCCTGCAACAAATATTCAGAAACTTTCCTCTTAGTTGTAGAGTCAGGTAAAATTTGATACACTTTTTGAGGACTCATGTGCATTAAAATTGATAAACAAATCAAGTTAAATCAAACTATTTACATTTGATCATGAGCAAATATGAAATTGGGGTAAAAAAACCTTTCCCAAAATATGTTGACTGTTATTTAGTGAGATAATTTGTCTCAATGATATGATAGAGGCTGTAAACAAACAGCTGTTTTTAAGTCTAACATGGCTTTCAGAATAACTTGCACTTTATCTTGCAATTTTTAAGAGTTTCATGACCATGTAAACAAGAGTTTTTAAATAAGAATAAAAATGCAATCAATTTTGAGGTTTCTATTGTATGTAGCCTATTTACACTAATTAATGATTCATGTGAGTACCATTTCAAGTGTGATCTATAAGTAGCCTTGGGCTTAATGCATAAATTTATCCATTTTTCTTCTTCTGATTTTCCAAAGCATGGTCCTGAAATTTCTGATTCAAGATGTTAACATTTTCTTGTTGGCTGCAAATTATAAAAAAATAAAAAAAATGATGATGTCCCATTTGCTCTTAAGGTTTTGTGGTTTTAACTGCCTAAAACGTCTTAAGATAATGGAAACTATTCAGTGAATATTAGAGCTCAGTTTCAACAGCTCAATTGATCAAAAAAAGGAAGAAAACAAAATTAAAACAAACTCAACTCTGATATATATTTAGGTTCAAAAAATTCCCCCAATGCAGAAAAAATGAAGAAATTCGGCCAAAATAGGAGGATACAGTAGCTTTTAGGCCACAAAAGGAAAGGCAAAGAAAGATGGCAGTTGGATATACATGTATTGTACTGTGTACTGAATTAGTCAAGAATTCTTATTTAGACAGAACACTCCCACTTCTGAAAACATTGGGCCCGTGTGCCAGTATATATGTCTGTGGATGTAAATTAAATTATGGGGGTTCTTATGTACAACCACAAATCCAAGGTACTGTACCTAAATTTGAAATCTGGTATTCGTGTGATAAAATGTTGAATCAATTCATTTAAAATTTTACACCATGTTTCTGAAACGTGTAAATATGCAAATGAAAGTTTATCAAAGATATACATGTACATGTACATCAAAACTTAAAAGGAATATTTTTATTAATTTTTATTTTCATATAAGATACATGTACAGAGGACTACCAAAGAGACAAATTAGTGAGAGACAGAAGAAGAAAAAAATATATATATCTTATTCTGTTTAGGATTTCACCAGTGTGTTGAAAAGTTACTTTGCAGTGTACAGTGTGATGCCATAATTGCATATCCAAGACAGTGTTTATGTATTCTCATATAAAACTTCCTTTGTAGTCACATGGTCACACTCCTTTCCTTAACCAGAAGTACACAATATTTGCAGGGAGTACTAAAAGCCTACAGTAGTCAATGGTAGGTAGCATTTGAACAAGTCCAATCTGGAATCTCCCTTAGACAGTACTTGTGATACAATGTACAGAGAGTACATAAAGTGTTGTGTACAATAGATAGCCGTTAAACAGCTACTGGGTTATTCAATAGCTTTACATTTGAATTTTGCAATGTACGCACTATTACCATTTCGTCACAACAAAGAATTTATTGACCAGCTTCTGCAAATAGGGCTATCACTCCAAGCTGAGTCACAGTCACCCACTCCCATGATTAGTAAGTCTTTCTTTGGTTTAGACTGCTCCATTGCACAAAATGTATGCCAGTTCAAATTCACTCAAGGTGTTGTGTTTATGCAGGTACAGTACATGACATAGTTTATATTGTTATAGTACAGTAATTCAGAAATCACCTTGGCATTTCATTACATGAGTTTCATTAGTCATGGTCAAAGTTACTAGTTAGTCATGGTCAAAGTTACTAGTTAGTCATGGTCAAAGTTACTAGTTAGTCATGGTCAAAGTTACTACTTAGTCATGGTCAAAGTTACTAGTTAGTCATGGTCAAAGTTACTAGTTAGTCATGGTCAAAGTTAGTCATGGTCAAAGTTACTAGTTAGTCATATTCAAAGTTACTAGTTGGTCATGGTCAAACTTACTAGTTAGTCATGGTCAAAGTTACTAGTTAGTCATGGTCAAAGTTACCAGTTAGTCATGGTCAAACTTACTAGTTAGTCATGGTCAAAGTTACTAGTTAGTCATGGTAAAAGTTAGTCATGGTCAAAGTTAGTCATGGTCAAACTAAGTCATGGTCAAAGTCAGTCATGGTCAAAGTTAGTCATGGTCAAAGTTAGTCATGGTCAAAAAATGAAGGACTGAAGTGTACAGTTAGATTACCCGTATTTATGTATTCAATTTTGTAAAATGAAGGCATGTCCCATGAAGAAAATGCCCATTTCTTTCTCAACTTATTTGTACCCATTATTTTCAAACACAGATATCATTTCTTCAACCACCATTTGCCATTTTACATAAAATATACATAAGAAATATGAATTAATTATTAGAAAAAAGTTTTTGTTTTTGCAGTAAAACAATTTTGCCGATGTTGCCAGTAAGTAAATTTCAGTCTGCTCTTGAAAATTACACTATATTATTTAGCAACAAATGTTATATAATTGCATGAACACTGACTGTCAGCTTCTCGAACAGAGAAACATCAATACTTGTAGTGGGTTGGTTGATCGACAAAAGTTAAAGTCACCACAAAAAGTTACCAGTAACTGTCGGAAAATTCTCAAAATGTAGCTACATGTAGAGTAGGTCTAACAGCTGGTTTAAATGTAGGGGTGGAGTCTTTTTGGCTGGGGATTGGGTGTCTGGATCATTGGGATGCTTCTCAATTATATGAGACAGACCCCTAGCTTGATTTTAAAAGGGGCAGGGTGCTAGACTTGTTGAGGGGCACATTAATGCGCGCTCGAAGCGCTGCGCTTTTTCGGCATGGAGTCCAGGGGCCCCATTAAGGCTCAATTCCCTGGAGAAGAAGCTCTGGGATTTAAGCTATCATACATCTTGGAATCAATATTCTGACTGATAAGGACCAGTCATTAGTCAAACAGGACAATTGCTTACTATGCTATCATTCTGTGTTCTGTATTCATGTAAAGTATTTCATTTATGAGGCTAATTATAGATTGTTAAGTTTAAAAGAATAATTAAATCTAAAAAAAAAGATTTTTTTTTTTTAAATGATTCAAATAGTAAAAACATTAAATAAATGTTCTTTAAAATACATTAGCAATTGTTAAGAATGTGAGGATAAGGGACTAACCTTCCATAGTAAACCAGTCATTTTTACACAGATAATACAAAGCTTTAAACTTTAATATTTTCTTAATAGGAGAAGCTTTTTAAATGCTTTCTTCACCAGTTTATTTCTTTTAGAGTCCTCTTTCATATAAGATACACTTGCTCAACTCATCCTTTAAGCTCAAGTTGTTGTTACTGTAAATGTCCATAGATCTGAATGTAAGTAACTGTGATTTATAGTACCATCCAAAAAGTTATAGTCAATACTGTTGCAAGTACATGTACTTGTAGGCCCTACAGTATTTGAAAGAAAGAAAAATCTTGAATATCCTTTTTTTCTTGAGACCCTAGAAAAATAATGTAATATACCGTCATGTTTTGGCAGAGTAGTCTTTGAACTCCTCCTGAACTTCAGATTATATTCATCCCCTGCAACCTACAGTAGTTGTGTTTCTGTGATTGTTTATGAGTGACAAGGAAATTGAAGTAGAGGCTTTGTTTGTGGTGAAATAAACAGTACTGTCTTTTACCCAGTAATATTTACTCTGTAATCTTATTAAAAGGGAGAATTGTTTGGAAAGCAAACACTGATGAGATAACAGATTAAATTAGATTATTTTAGAGCTGAATCCATCCAAACATAACTGTAAAATGCGAATAGAAAAATTCTTCTGCGCTGAAGATTTACTGAGTAAATGAGAGTAGGAACAAGACTCAACAACTCTTGGAAAAATTACTCTGGAATTCCCTTGTACAGTAAAGATTAAACCCCCAACCCAGCAATTATCTGGGCTAAAGAAATCAAGTCCGGACCAACGTTTCCCTGCACAGTTGCAACCGCAGGGAGGACGTTGTTATCACCCGCATCCGCCTCGGCCACACCTTTCTCACCCACTCTCACCTACTTTTCGGCTCCCCTGCTCCTCTCTGCCCTACATGCAACACCGATCTCTCGATCAAGCATATTCTTTTAACCTGTCTTTTATACCTGAACTCTAGATCACACCTCTCCCCCTTCATCTCAATTTCCGATCTTTTTAAGAACAATCCTACCTCCAACTTCATCACCTTTTTCTGCAGCAGCAATTTATTCCACCTGATCTAAACCTCCCTTTCTTTCCCTTCTCTGCCTTACCTTTCACACCTTCCTTACCTTCCTTTTATTACCTTAGATTCTTTCCCTTGCCCACCTTCCGTCTTTCTTTCCCTCTATCCTACCTCTCTTCTCTCTCTTTCGTAACTCAAGCACCTTAGTTTGTAACGCCTTCTTGGCACATTTGACTCTGACTGTCGCGGTGCCTTTAAACATCAACAAACTAAACCAAGGATACAGTACTGTAATCCTGAAGTGGTTAGAATGCAAATAAGAAATACTGATTAAAAGTGATGATGAAGAGCTTATTTTGGGATTAAAGTTTACAAAGTTTTAGGCATGTTGGAATTGCCAAGCGGGCGAAGATATGCACTCAATAAAGTGCTAAAATTCCAGTTTTACTTGTTCATGTAACTGCAACATGCTATCAAAACAAGATTGGATTGAAGAACCGGAACTGCGCTTTTCTGCTAAATACACATTTCAATGGCACTTCAGATCCTTTGCATCAAATTCGTACAGTGTAAAGATACTACTGTATGACTTTTTTTGTATGTATTAAAAGGATTAGTTTAGTGGTCAAGCATGTTGGTCTTATATAAAAGAGGACTGCAAAAATAACAAAATGGTGAAGAAAGCATTCAAAATTTTTATTCCATTAAGGAGATATTTAAGTTTAAACTTTGGTATTATTTGTGTTGAAACGACTGATATCATACTAGTTGTGATGTCACAGCCTCAGATTCCTCATAAGTCTTTATGTATTGTATCATATTTTGTCTTGCAATTTTGTTGCTTAAAAACCATGGGACATGTCAAGAAAGTACTAAAACTGAATCTAGGAAGGGTATTTATAATATACCACCTGAAGAATGTTTGAGGAAAAATAATTAAATTAGCGAACAAAATTAAATAAACTTTTTATAAAATACATAAAAGACTGAGGAATCTGAGGCTGTGACATCACAATTAGTCTGGTTTCAGTTGTTTCTACAAAAATTATACCAAACTTTAAACTTGAATATCTCCTTAACGGAATACGATTTTGAAAAGCTTTCTTGACCATTGTGTTTCTTTTGAAGTCCTCTTTCATATAAGCTGGACATGCTTGACCCCTGAACTAATCCTTTAAATATAGTAACCGTACATGTGCTGATTGTGATGAAGTGATTCAACGCCCTAATTATTGTGTGTGATCTCCACATTGCTAAAAGTTACTGGTATGAATGATATCATGTTTCCATTTGAATCATGGAATGTTTTATGTGGATTTTTCATAGTCTGGTATACAGTTCATGTTTTTGAAGAATTGTTTTAAATATTAAAATTTATGTTCTGCCATCTGTGTGTCAGATGGAAAACAATAAAACTTGTAACTTCTTTACCCTGTTATTTACATCACTTACATTTATATATTTCTCATGGTCTTGCAGCTCCAACACTTACTGTACATATTCAGTGCTGTTACTGCATTGTACATCTCAAAGTTTGTGCTGTCAGCATTGTCTTTTTATTCTAATGCCATGGTTTGCTAGCAAGTTGCAACATGGAAGTAGAAGAGATGGTTGCAACAGGGTGTTGTCATTCAACTCCCTGGTTGCAATTATAATACAGTGAGTACACAAAAAAATCAGTGAATTTGAATGATTTCAATATGTGTTACAGATGTATTTTTCCTATCAGTAATTCATCAGTCATTTTAGATTTGTAGAGAGGGTGGGGTGGGCAAGGGCAAAGGAAGGTATACAAAAATGAAGAAGGACATTATATACAGGAGCAAGAACTTTTTTGCCAATAGTTTCAACTTAATCGTGCATGGACAACTTGTCTTAAAAAAAGAAATGACTTGCTGAAAATTGGGAGTGGGGTCGTGACCTACATGTACGTACGCACCTACTCCGCAAAAATGTGACCGCTGCTATCAGGTCCAATATGCTCTAATTTCATATGATGAAGACAAAAAGAAATTAGTAGATATTTAAAGACCTGATGTTCAGTTTTGGAAATCTTATGTGGTGGAAGTCAGTGATAGATGCTTCCCTTTCTCTGCTACTGGTGATAGTCATCATACCATGGAGCCTACCTCCATGGTCATACTAATGAGCCCCAGTAAGAAAATTGTACATGTATTGTAGTTGCTCTTCCCTAAACTCATTTTAACCTAACAGTATAAAGCAGATTGAGACTTTATTAACCCAATTTACTGTACCTCCATGGTTGTCGTCACTCTTTTTTCTACTACTAACACCATGTCAATGGACACTCCAACACTGTCACAGGTGGTAATTTCAAGGAGCAAAGCAAATACTTGTCTTTTCTTCTGCATTCAAAGGACTTGAGATTTTTGTTGACATTAATGATTAGGTGCTACCTCGAGTACTGTAGGCATGTTGTAAGCTATTCTCAATGAGCGGTTAAATTTGTGGAAATGATTTCATCTTTGTAATCAGCTATAAAAGGTGGGATGTTAGTTTGAGGTGTGGTGTTATCAGAGCAATGACGTACTACTTAGAATTAGTCGGGCTTGTTGGAAAATGATGCCTCTTTTTGGTTCCGATGCTAATAGCATAAGGAACCTGCAGTGTATGCAGTCATGCTGGCGTGTGTATGTATGTGTGTTGTATGTGTGTCTGTGACAGCACGCTTGTAAGCACAATAGGCCTAACGTTAGGCCATAAGGCTTTAAAACCCACGCAATCAAGACCCGTTTTACAAGCTGTTAAATTGACCAACAAACACTTGAAAAGTACTTGGATTGTGACAATTAGTACATTTACATGTAGATATTACCTGATGAGTCAAATACATTTTGCAAGAAAGAAAAAAATATTGCAAAATAAACAAACAAAAAAAGGTTTTAACAGAGCTGAAATTGTGCATGCATTGCAAAGATGGCGGCCATTTTTTCGAGAGGACTGATATTTCAGAACTTCCTGGTGGTGGTGGCGGCGTAGTGGTGGTGGCGGCGTAGTTTTGAAATGTTTTACGGCGAGGTATATTATAGGCCTAGTATGCAAGATTTTCACAGAAGAACTTTGAAAGCCGTAGCGAATAGGTTAAAAAAGTTACGCGATGTTAAGTTTAAATGACATTTAAAGGAAGTTATCTGTTCTTTAAAACTGATTTCCCATGCATATTTTCCATAAAAATGATGATTTATACTGTAGAAGTAAACTTTTTACGATTTGGAAAGCAAAACTCAGCATCTATTTGGGCAATGGAGTCAGTACTTTTGCAATACTGGTTGCGCGATTTTTTTTACTCCGTCTCATAGTTTTGGAGCAATTTTGGTGTATTTTCGAAAATTACGGTACTAAGCGCGTGTACACGATACACGCTCGCTTTTTTTTGCACATACACGTTTACTAAAATCCCTAAAAGTTCACAGCTCTAGTATGTACAGTATGTATGTGTGTGTTGAATGTGTGTCTGTGACAGCAAGCTCAAAAGCACGTTATCTCAAGAACAATACACTGTATTAATTTCATACGTGGTACACAGATAGCCCATGGTCTGTAGATGTGCCCTATTGTTTTGGGTGGTGATGTCATGCATATTAATGAGTAGGCGGGGCTTAATGTAAATATTTTGAAATGCTCATATTTTAACAATCACATGTCTGTTTTGTTTCATATTTATTATAATTATCTTGTTAGTGTGTATGTGTGCATTGTAAAAAAATATTCAATTTGATTAATATGTGTACAGTAGTAGAAGGGGCTTAATATGGTTTTGCTAAATAGACCTTATAAACATGTTGCTCAAAAAGGACAAACTGGATTTAAGTTAGAGCTGTGAACGTTTAGGGATTTTAGTAAATGTGTACACGCCAAAAAAAGCGAGCGTGTATCGTGTACACGAGTTTAGTACCGTAATTTTCGGAAATACACTAAAATTGCTCCAAAACTACGAGGCGAAGTAAAAAAATCGCGCAACTAGTATGGCAAAAGTACTGACTGCATTGCCCAAATAGACGCTGAGTTTTGCTTTCCAAATCGTAAAAAGTTTACTTCTACAGTACAAATCATCATTTTTATGGAAAATATGCATGGAAATTCAGTTTAGAAAGAACAGATAACTTCCTTTTAATGTCATTTGAACTCAACATCGCGTAACTTGTTTGTCCTATTTGCTACGGCTTTTAAAGTTCTGTGAAAATCTTGCATACTGAGGCCTATGATATACCTTGCCGTAAAACATTCCAAAACTACGCCACCACCACCAGGAAGTTCTGAAATATGAGTCCTCTCGAAAAAATGGCCGCCTTCTTTGCGAAGCATGCAGAATTTCAGCTTTGTTAAAACCTTTTTCTGTTTATATATTATGCAATATTTTTTCTTTCTTGCAAAATTTATTTGACTCATCAGGTAATATTTACATGTAAATGTACTGATTGTCACGATTCAAGTGTTTTTTGGTCGATGAAACGGGCCTTGATTGCGTGGGATTTAAAGCCTTATGGCCTAACGTTAGGCCTATTGTTAATTTCGCTGTTTACTGCTGCACATTTGCGGTGCATTTTACAAGTTAAATTACTCAGTTTTCGGCGAAATCAAAGTGCATAATATCCCCATTCATTGGTGATTACTGCGCATTTGTGATTCGCACATTTAAAAAAGATTATGCTAATCGGGTTTACAGTTTGTAAAAAATCATTGATTGGAATTTTGTCAGCCGAATGTGTGTGATTTGATTCATGAATATTGATTTTCAACGGCAAGACACTAGGCCTATAATGTATGAAAAACGATTACTCGCAATGAAGTATTTAGTAAACGTTTACAAGATTTGCGAGCGTGTAGCGAGTACACGCTAAATGGTCACAGCTCTAATTTAAGTCATAGCATGCAGCATAGCAAGGTTTAACGTCCCGAAGGCATCCAGTGCTGGACATTATATCAAGATGGCCACGGCCTTCGATAAGCAGTTGTGAACTCACTGGTTGCAGACCCACCGGGATATGAATCGGGACGTGCGGGTGAGAGGACAAAGCACTAGCCACTACACCACGGAGGTCTGTAATTGTGCAGTACACAGTACACATCATGTGCAGTACACAGATAGCCCATGGTCTGTAGATGTGGCCTTTTGTTTTTGGTGCACGATGTCATACATATTAATATTAGTAGGTGGGGCTTAAATGTGAAAATCTTGAAATGTTCATATTTTAACAATCACATGTCTGATTTGTTTCATGTTTGTTTTTATGTTGTTACCTAAGTGTGTATTTGTTCATTGTATAAAACTGTTGAATTTCATTAATATGCATAGTAGGCGGGGCTTATTTTAATTTCATCTGGCTATATATAGATATATATATATATATTTTATATATATATATATGTATATATATAGATATATATAGATATATATAGATAGATATATATAGATATAGATATATTTATATATATATATTATATGAAAGAGTACTTCAAAAATAACAAAATATTGAAAAAAGGACTCAAAAATCTTATTCTGTTATGGAAATACTGTATCTAAGTTTAAAGTTTGGTATCTGTGTAAAAACAACTGGAATCAGACTGGTTGTGATGTCATAGCCTCAGATTCCTTAAAGTCTTTATGCATTCTATCATATTTTGTCCTGCAATTTTGTGGCTTAAAAACCATGGGGTCATATGTCAAAAAAGTAGTAAAACTGAATCTAGGAAGGAAGCAAATTCGAATAAATCTTTAAATAGTGAAAATATAAACTTTCTTTAAAATACATTAACAATTGTTAAGATTGTGAGGATAAAGATGCCAACTTTTCATAGTAGACTTAATACACCAGTCATTTCTACACATTTAAGACAGCTTAAAACTGGAATATCTCCTTAATGGAATAAGATTTTTGAATGCTGTCTGCACCATTCTGTTTCTTTTAAAGTCCTCTTTCATTTAAGATAAACTTTTTTGACCTCTGAACTAATCCTTTAAACTGGAATCATTACACAGTACACTATTAAACAAGCTCTGACCGCTAGCATGTGAAAGTTAATATGAGCTAATGGCAATTTTGTAAGATTGAATCATGGACGGCTCACCATTGAGACAAGGGGGTGCCATTTCTCCCCAAAAATTTTGCTTATGATTGTTTTTTTGTTGTAATAATGAATACAAACATGCTTCATCATGAAAATGATATTCTTTTGTGCCCACCACCCCAATAATATTGTATGCAGCTCAACTAAAATTTAGTACATACTTATTATGTACTAAATGGTATACTTGATGAACTAATAATGGTATGCTTTAGCAGGGAGTTGCCATTTAAACTCCCTGGATTTAGTGAGGTCAAATTTTCATACAGTAGTGTCAAGAGATCTGAATTTGCTTGGGTTGTCATATTCCCAGTGGAGTCACACAGCATTATTAATTAAATTTCAAGCGATCAGACAGTAATGTACAGTAAGATTATTTTTTAATTTTGTTAATTTTCAAGTTACATTGCAAACACGCTAATTAAGGTTCTATGGTTTACATATACATGTCAGTACAAATATAGGCAAACACTACCAATTAAGTCAGACCAAGCGCAAAGTCTATAAATGGAAGACAATAAAATTTCATAATTTTCACTTCATTAATGAAAGTTGCATCTCCATATTGCATGCTACCGTGTACTGTAAGTATACGACAGGATTCTGAGACCATACAGTTAATTCAAACATTGTCAGGATGTCTGCAAAGATTCTGCAGTAAATTACGTGTGGCAATAAACTTGGTAGCAACAGTCTGGATACTGTTTTGATTTATCATACTTGAGTCATCTGCATTATGTACATGTATCTGTGTCTTGTCATGCAACACTCACTGTGTTTGCAAGCATGGTTTAATAGCGTGGTACTGTACTCTGAATTCTGAACAATTTTGAAAGGTATATGTGAGAGTAGAGGCAACATGAGCTGACTTGATTAATTTAGAATTAACTAAAAACATGAAGAAAGCAAATAGTTTTATCAAAATCGCTTACAAATTGGCCGATTTTTTGTGCAAATATGCAATTTTTTGCAAGTGAAGGGTAGTGCTTTGCAGCTGACCTATGGGATATTTTTAGGTTGATTGATTGAATTTGGAAGATAGCCTAATTTTTTCTGTCATGGCCCTCAGGTCACAGCAGGTCCAGTATAATGTACTGAAAATCCGCCATAGAATAAATACAAACATTTGTATTAAATTAAACTAATGATTTTGATTTATATATGTATATATATTTTTCAATGTGAAATTCAATACTGTGGGATTATTTTTTGTAATGTTTGAAAAACATTTTTTTTTTTAGAAATCAATTTAAAGTCCCATTTTACAATATTTGTTGGGCACTAACATTATAGAAAGAGGTGAACAAAATGTGTGAAGAAGAAAGATTATTTCTGGCCAGTATAGCAAAAGAACTCGGAAGTATTGCAAGTGCTTTTGCATTGTAATTTAAGACTGCAAACACCATGGACTGACGTAGTTGATTGCGTCAGAACATTACATTCTCTGTGACTGCATAGAACCGGAATTCAGATTTTCTGATAGAACCAAAGGAGAGGGCTTGAAGTGGATACATGTGAAGTAATGGGGACACTTATCTGGAGTAAAATTGTGTTTTCTTTTCTAGTACCAAAACACTTCATTTATTTGGACAAACCAAAATTGTATCATTACAAAATGGTATTAGAATTAGAAAAATGTATCTGAATTGAGCCTTTCATCTATCCTTATTAGTAGGGCTTTGTTAGTCTAAAATTTACAGCCATGGCTGCCCCCTTTTAAGCGGCTATGCTTGTTAGGTATGTTATTGTACAGAATAAGTGTTGTACTGTAGTGTACATTCAGAACTTTGTTGGGTTGAAGTTGAGCCATGCAGTATCATGTGACTTTGTAATAGGACGGTATATTTGGAAGTCTTGTCAAATGGGTGTCAAATATTGGACAAAATGTGACACCATTTGAAGTTATCCTTTGGAAAATGATGATTGCTTTTTTACTGTTCAAATAATTTCCTTTTAAGCTTTATTCTTTTTGTGTTTTACTCGTGCAAAAAAAATAATGATCTTTTTCATTGCTCCCTGTCCCCATATCTCCTCTCCATATTAAGTCTTTTTGCACTTGTGAGTGCTTTGTTTGTATATCTTAATTATTTTTTATGCATTTCCATCTGACCTTTTCTGATTATTATGAATTGATTTAAGGTTTACAGTACATATCCAAATTCCTACTGCCTCTTTAATGAGTTCTGTAGGCAGGTGATCAGTGGAACTTATTTCTACGTGCTTCACGATACATCTGTCTAATTTACATAAATTTATACAAGATTTATTCTCAGTTTTTATGGATGCTGTAGAATTTGATGAATTTGATATGAAAATAGCAAGAATATGAACTTCTGATTTGAAATTGCAAAATTTCACTGCTGGTAAGTGGTGGTATTTGCATTATGATCATATTTGACCTTAGCATTATTAAACGCAATAGAGATTTTGTGATGTCAGCAATACAGTGCAAAATACAGTACAGTATGTGTTGTAATAATCTAATTTCCATTCTTTTAAAATGATATTTTACTCTTGGAGTATTTTTGCTTTTGAATGAGAAAATTAAAAAAACTAAAGGAAAAACAAAAAGGATCCTTGGATGGGCAGTGATGGATGGGCATTTTCTCATGATGAAACCCCAAAGGCCACCTCTGCTGTCACACTATCTAATCTCTCAGCCCTCAGGAACAACTTGACCATCGCTGATGTGGTGCTGTTAAAACCAGAGACCAGCCAACCTTTTGTCATATCACACATCCTCTTCCTTTACAACTGTTTATGTATTTTATCTTTTTATTGACTGAAAACATTATTTTGAAATATTTGAAATTTACACACTTACTTGATTAGTTGGACTTTGTTTTCAAATCTGCTTTCATATTCAATAGAGAGTGTTGAAAAGCACAAAATAATATAAGCTGTACATGTATGTGTCAATATATACACAGATTTCTAAAGGCTGTGATGTCACTGTTAGCATGGTACCAGAGTCATTTCTATATAATGCTTTTAGAACATATTTATCTCTTTCAGTTTTCAGGAATAAGATTTTCAACCCTTTTTCTTCAACATTTTGTTCCTTTCTGTTACCATTTCCAAAATTAAAATTACTAGATCACATCCTCTAACACTTGCAATTAAAACTTGTTTATTTTTTTGCTACATATCATCTTCAAACACGATCCATTCAGTCATACTTGCAGGCAGGGTTTCATGGAGAAATGTGAAAGTTGGGTGTGCATTGAATATTTTTGGGCGTGCTACTAAAGTATTGAATTTAGCGCAGAAACCTTGTCTGATTATCTGTTTTCACTTGTGCGTATAGGAAAAATCATACAGCATGGCTTTCATATTGATTATATAATTTTGGCCATGATTTTTGGAAACAAGCCATGCAAAGCACTCCTACACGGCTTGCTAGATGAACTATATTGCTTTCAGATCGTATTCTGGGATTCATCAGCCCAACCAGTGAGTCATTTCAATTGATCATCAGTATATGGAATTCTCTCATGTTCAGGCATGAAAAATTGCATACAATCAACAACAACATCTTCTGATTTATTACCCAATTCCGTGAGGCACTCATTTTCAAGCAATGTGTGAATTGCATACTGTAGATGTAAACATATGAAGACCAAGGGAATTGTAGAAGCAGGGTGGTGTCACTTAAGCAGCTATGATTACAAATTGGAAAAATATGATTAATCCATTTTTGTTTTCTAAGCATTCATGCAAATATCCTCTTTTTATGGACTATAGAGTATATTAAATATAATGAAGAATTTGATTCATATGATTTGCATTTTCTATAATGGTGATGAAATTTCATTACGTATTAAGCTGTAAATAGAATATTAGCACCCTGTTGCAAATCCAACATGCCTAGAATAATTGTAGACTTCATTTGATCCCTACGCTCAATATAATCTACTATACCTCAGAAATCCTAGGCCCACCAAGATTCATCCTTAAGTTTTGATCTGTAATGATCATTTGCATTGCGAACACTTGGAAGATTATCTTTTGACTGGATTTCTTCCAAGGCCGTACCATTGTTTTTAGTTTCATTCAGACGAAGCATTCACTGTTTGAGTTCCTTTCATTCAAGACTCACGTTCCATCATTTTATATTCAGGCAGAAACCAATTGTTTAATTTTCTTTGATTCCAGAGACCACTTGATTTAAGTATTTTTTGAGTCCAGAAAATTGATTGTTGGATTTCTTTTCATCATATGAATTCATTGTTCTTCACATTCCATTGAAAAGTTTCAACTATATTTTGACAGATTATCTTGTCAGACCTTACCTTAAACTTCCCCACCTCTCATTTTCTGCCCTTCCCCTTTTCAATATGTCCCAAATTTTAATCACTTCTTTCTTAGGCAGTAACAAACCACACAAACATCAAATTTAATCCAAATCAAATCATCAGTTCTTGAGATATCTTGATAGCAGACAAACAAACAGAGGCAAAAACATATCCTCCGTCCAATTTCATTGGCGGAAGTACAGTAATATGAAAAATAAACATTGGACATACACAGAATATAGAGAAATTTCAGGGGACATAAATACAACACAAACATTGGATTTGGTGAATGTTCAAGAGGCATGCAAGAAACCATCTGTGATACTGCATCTAAAATGTGTGTACCATCCATTCATTGATTGATCAATAAAATTCTATTACAGAAACATTTTGATAACTTTTGTTTGGTAATCAAGTTTGGTTACTCAGTTAAGCCACATGCAGTCACAAATCTAGTTATTTAATAAAAAATGACTGTTATTTTTAAACATTTCTACAATATGCAAATTCATATTTCATTTTCAATTTCAATTTTATTGAAAGAAAACGAAACAAGAAAAAGTTCAAACAATTATGACTTCAGGATTGACATAAGGAAGTCTGCCTGCATGCTATTAGGTACAATGTTTTTGTATAAAACTCATGTACAGTATTACAAATCTAAAAATTATTTGAATTTCATTGAAAGAAAATGAAAGAAGAAAAAGTTCAAACAATTTTGACTTCAGGATTGACATAAGGAAGTCTGCCTGAATGGTATTACGTACAATGTTTTTGTATAAAATTCATGCACAGTATCACAAATCTAAAAGTTATAAAAAGCTGTAAACTAGAACATCGATGATGTAGTAGCTCAACATATATTTTTGGGTGGGTATCATAGCTTTTTTTTGGGTGGGTAGTTAGAAGTTAGGGCACTTCTTAAACAACAGTAATTTAGAGGCACTTTTCATTTTAGGAAAGGGGAACTTTCGTCAGTTTTGAAAAAGTGGAGGAAACCAAAATGTTATAGATAATTGTTTAAGTTAGTTTTAATGAATTCTTCCTACTTTTGTAGGCCTCATTGTACTGTAATTGTTAGTATGTACATGTAGCTTTCTACAGTACTTGTGTTTTGAATTGTGCTGATGTACAATACAGTATTTCATTAAAAAATGCTCCATGACAAGTTTCATTCAGAAACAAGCCTGATTTCTTTATAAATGTATTGTATCATGAAAAGCAAGATTTGGCAGCTGGGTCATTCCATGTCAATTCAACAAAAAAAAGGAAAATGTAGCCCACTATCTCAGATTTGCTTGAAATTGAGCACATATGCTAGGAATAATGTATATAGTGTAGAACATCCCTAAAATTGTAGCTCTATTGCTCAATTCGTTTTGAGTTATTGACTTGTAAATCTGGCTATATTTGCCTAAATTTCCTGCCACCGCCGCCATCATTTTGAATTTTCCAACCAACACAAATCCCTTATAATATCTTTTCTTTACTCCACATCATTCTAAAAATTGGCACTAGGCTATTTTGGAAGGTGGGGAATCCACAAATGGCAATCAAAATGCTCCTAAAGGCTCTGAATTTTTCAGGAAAAAAACAAACAATCTGACAATTTGTTTTTGTGAAATGGTTTACTTTCAACGGGCTGTTACCAAAAAGGCATTTAATATATATGCCTGAAACTTTGCATATTGTAAATATCCTATAAGGACAATCTCTGTACCAAAAATGACAATGGTTTTCTTTTTTTTTTTCATTTTATAGCATTTTCAATCTCACAGTCAAATTGTTTAAAATGGCCATTTTTTGTGACTGGATTTTAAGGTATACTGTACATAAAACTTTTTGAATACCACTAATAATACTGCGACCTAAGACTATGGTATATGAGTAACAATATCTCAAATTTCAGAGCTCTTGGTATGATAATTGATTTTTAATAGCATTTTCAAAATGTCACGTTGTGATGCAAAGTACATGTAGTGATATTTGGTGGATTTTGAGGTGGTCATTGTTTATATTTAAAAATGTAATTTAGTACAAATAATAATTGTTTGTGAAAACATAACATGGTTTTCTAGTATTCAAAAGATATCAATTGTCTACTCTCAGTAATAAAGAAAATATTTTATTTTCAAAAAGGCACCTTAGCTTTGAAAATTGTTGAAAATGGTCAATATTTGTGGAATTTTTAAATCTAAAATATAATATTTAATATATAGATATTTTAACTGTGTGTTGTACCATTAATAAGCTTACATCTTAAAACTATGGTCATGAGTAACAGTATCTCACATATTAAAGCTCTATATTCGATAGTTGGTTTTTAATAGCATTTTCAATATGTTATTTTGTCACACAATTTTCATGCAAAGTGATCAAAATGACCTCTTCGGTACATTTTGGAGTTGCCAAAATAGAACTTTAGTGTCTTATTTAGCAGGAATTGTATTTGTTTCTTTAAATGTATTAAGTCTTTTATATGTAAAACATTTATTTCGGGTATCTACTGTCAATAAGTAAAAAATATTCTGTCTTAAAAATGTGCATACATGCAGATAATTGTCTGAAATAAGCAGTTTTTTATGTGATTTTGTTGATTTTTAGAACTCCGTTTAATTTTTTTCCAATAAAGTATACTTATAATAAGCTTTATTCCTATGAGCATGGCATGATGCATACAGTACATATTATCAATTTTAGAGCCCTGGTATTGAGATACTTCATTATTTATGTAAATTGTAAATGTTGTAAAAAACCAAATAAATGAAATTAAAAAACTTTTGACTCCAAAAATGGGAATTTATGAGAAATTGAAAATTGTGATGAAAGTTGCATTTTGCTCACCTTCCCCACCTTTCCCCACCTTTCAAAACACCAGCATGCCATTTTTTAGAACAATGGACCATACAACAAATTATGAGGGATTTTTTGTTTACAGAAATTCAAAATGACCTCTGAGATAAAGAAATTAGGGCAAAATTGGCAGAGATTTACACGGCCATACCTCAGAAATGCCTTGAGCAATGAAAATAAAATTTGAGTGTCGTTTTAGCTGGGAGGTCCCAGATACATACATCATTCCAAGCAAATATGCCAAATTTCAAGCAAATCTGAGATGGTAGCTTACATGACCTTGTTGAATTGACAGGGAATGACCCAGCTACTGTATTTATAAAGATGTCCAAAAACCAAGGAATTGCAAATTAAGTAGTTCTTAGATGTGAAATCAGCTAGAAAAGTATTCATCTCCTTTCCTGGAAACTGCAGTCAGAAATAATAAAGAATCTGTCATGCATGCCTGGTTTCAGAAGAATGTGAGTTCTGTTTTCACCTTGAAGACGATACAAACAATAAACATTTGATAAACATTCTTTAAAGTTTCAGTTGTTTCAGTTGTTTGGACAGACCAATAATTGTCGTGGTTTGCAAACAAGTTTGATAACCGCTACACTACAGTACACTACACTACAGTGTTAAATGAGGTGTTAAAATTTGAATACCTCAAAGGGTGAAAAGGCTTTTAAAGCCAAACACACAACAAGTGTATTAAACTTTAATTCATTTCAAGCTATCTTTTCATGATGCTAAACAGAAGATCCCAAAACGGGTACGATAGCCCTACTGTAAATCAGAGTTTAGTGTCTTTTCAAATGAATATATGTGCCATGTGTCTGGTACATATGCCAATTGAGCATAGCTTTAGATTTTAAATGCAAGTTTTAACTCAAACGGGCTATCAACTGCAAGTGATATACCATGATTAAGCTATACTTTAGGAAAATCCCAAATGGGATATTATAGCCAAATTGGCATATGAAAGTAGTTTTTTTTTTTTTACCTTTTGGATATGTTTGGTGGCCATTCCAAAGTCATTGTTGTTATGTATGTTAAATTTAATCAGATTGCACGAAGCGAAAACCGATTTTTTTTTAGTCATTTTTGGTGAGATTTGGATTGCAAAATTTGTTAAAACTATGCACTACAGTAATACAAAGTGCTGTTGCATCCATGGATCGCAAACATGACAACGCAAGGCAAACTTAGGATTGACAACACTTAGGATTAGATAAACTAGGATTAGATAAGCGGCGCTTAGGATTAGAAAAACGCTTAGGATTAGATAAACGCTTAGGATTAGATAAACGCTTAGGATTAGATAAACGCTTAGGATTAGATAAACGCTTAGGATTAGATAAACGCTTAGGATTAGATAAACGCTTAGGATTAGATAAACGCTTAGGATTACATGTAGATAAACGCTTAGGATTAGATAAACGTTGGAAAAATCTGAACATATCCGAATGAAAATCTGGATTTGAGGCTAGCCTTGCTTAAGCTCAAAATCTCTTAAAGGGATGTTGAGCTAAAAACAAAATGAATACAGAGATGTCAGAATGATTTATTCATGCCTCTTATTTCTGTTTTATTCTTTGCCATTCCAGTAAAATATGTATATTGAACCATTGTACTGAATCATTGAAAATTATGACTTTGAATTATACAAGTCTTACATATGATTGTATTGGTTTCCTATAAACATAATTGGTCAGTATTGATTGTATTGGTTTCCTATAAACATAATTGGTCAGTATTGATTGCATTGGTTTTCTATCAACATAATTGGTCAGTATTGATTGTATTGGTTTTCTATAAACATAATTGGTCAGTATTGATTGTATTGGTTTTCTATAAACATAATTGGTCAGTATTGATTGTATTGGTTTTCTATCAACATAATTGGTCAGTATTGATTGTATTGGTTTTCTATAAACATAATTGGTCAGTATTGATTGTAATGGATTCCTATAAACATAATTGGTCTGTATTGATTGTATTGGTTTCCTATAAACATAATTAGTCAGTATTGATTGTATTGGTTTTCTATAAACATAATTGGTCAGTATTGATTGTATTGGTTTTCTATAAACATAATTGGTCAGTATTGATTGTATTGGTTTTCTATCAACATAATCGGTCAGTATTGATTGTATTGGTTTTCTATAAACATAATTGGTCAGTATTGATTGTATTGGTTTTCTATAAACATAATTGGTCAGTATTGATTGTATTGGTTTTCTATCAACATAATTGGTCAGTATTGATTGTAATGGTTTTCTATAAACATAATTGGTCAGTATTGATTGTATTGGTTTTCTATCAACATAATCGGTCAGTATTGATTGTATTGGTTTTCTATCAACATAATTGGTCAGTATTGATTGTATTGGTTTTCTATAAACATAATTGGTCAGTATTGATTGTATTGGTTTTCTATAAACATAATTGGTCAGTATTGATTGTATTGGTTTTCTATCAACATAATCGGTCAGTATTGATTGTATTGGTTTTCTATCAACATAATCGGTCAGTATTGATTGTATTGGTTTCCTATAAACATAATTGGTCAGTATTGATTGTATTGGTTTCCTATCAACATAATTGGTCAGTATTGATTGTATTGGTTTTCTATAAACATAATTGGTCTGTATTTATTGTATTGGTTTCCTATAAACATAATTGGTCAGTATTGATTGTATTGGTTTCCTATAAACATAATTGGTCAGTATTGATTGTAATGGATTCCTATAAACATAATTGGTCAGTATTGATTGTAATGGTTTCCTATAAACATAATTGGTCAGTATTGATTGTAATGGATTCCTATAAACATAATTAGTCAGTATTGATTGTATTGGTTTTCTATTAAGATAATTGGTCAGTATTGATTGTATTGGTTTCCTATAAACATAATTGGTCAGTATTGATTGCATTGGTTTTTCTATCAACATAATTGGTCAGTATTGATTGTATTGGTTTCCTATAAACATAATTGGTCAGTATTGATTGCATTGGTTTTCTATAAACATAATTGGTCAGTATTGATTGTATTGGTTTTCTATAAACATAATTGGTCAGTATTGATTGTATTGGTTTTCTATCAACATAATTGGTCAGTATTGATTGTATTGGTTTTCTATAAACATAATTGGTCAGTATTGATTGTATTGGTTTTCTATTAACACAATTGGTCAGTATTGATTGTATTGGTTTTCTATTAACATAATTGGTCAGTATTGATTGTATTGGTTTCCTATAAACATAATTGGTCAGTATTGATTGTATTGGTTTTCTATTAACATAATTGGTCAGTATTGATTGTATTGGTTTCCTATAAACATAATTGGTCAGTATTGATTGTAATGGATTCCTATAAACATAATTGGTCAGTATTGATTGTAATGGTTTCCTATAAACATAATTGGTCATTTATTGTATTGGTTTCCTATAAACATAATTGGTCAGTATTGATTGTATTGGTTTCCTATAAACATAATTGGTCAGTATTGATTGTAATGGATTCCTATAAACATAATTGGTCAGTATTGATTGTAATGGTTTCCTATAAACATAATTGGTCAGTATTGATTGTAATGGATTCCTATAAACATAATTAGTCAGTATTGATTGTATTGGTTTTCTATTAAGATAATTGGTCAGTATTGATTGTATTGGTTTCCTATAAACATAATTGGTCAGTATTGATTATTGGTTTTTCTATGCATAATTGGTTTTCTATAAACATAATTGGTCAGTATTGATTGCATTGGTTTTCTATAAACATAATTGGTCAGTATTGATTGTATTGGTTTTCTATAAACATAATTGGTCAGTATTGATTGTATTGGGTTCCTATCAACATAATTGGTCAGTATTGATTGTATTGGTTTCCTATAAACATAATTGGTCAGTATTGATTGTATTGGTTTTCTATCAACATAATTGGTCAGTATTGATTGTATTGGTTTCCTATAAACATAATTGGTCAGTATTGATTGCATTGGTTTTCTATAAACATAATTGGTCAGTATTGATTGTATTGGTTTTCTATAAACATAATTGGTCAGTATTGCAAGCTCCTTTTGACTTACAAAACTCTAATGCTCTTTTAATTTTGGATACATATGGCAGTTCACCCCAAAATCATCCTTAGGGACAGCTCCAGCTGCTGAAAGGGCCTTCATCTCTTCTAGACCTGCTCTGTGGAATAGTCACCTATCTTTCATTTGCAAGGCACCATCTGTATACTCTTTTGATTGTCTCCTGAAAACCCATTTATTTTATAACGTAATTCATTTCTTCTTGCTATGTGAAGTTCAGCGCTTCGAGGCCGAATTAGAAAAAGCATTCAATTAGTATATATGCTCTTTATCATTAAGTGCAGAACAATAAAAACATGACTCTTTAAAGCATACAGTAATTAAAAAAATTTAATAGATTATTTTTAACAATTGTTTATTAGAATTGCTTGTATTATTTTATATTTTGACTGCCTTTGTTTTTTTTTGTTTTTAATTATACTACTTTTCGGAATTCTACTGTATAGGATTTTCTGATTGTTGCAAATTTGTTGTTTGTGTACTCTGCTTTCAAAGTTGTTAGATAATTTATATAAGTGAAATCAGACTTTGACAAAACCATCATGATGCCAAAAAAAACTGTTTACCCCAACTTGACTACTTCAGCACAAGTGAGTGCTTTTGAATGATAGACCAGTGGAAGGTTGAAGGTTTTCACCTAATAAGATTGTGCTAAGCCTCTATCAAAATAACATTTTGACTGAATAACAATTTCACTAAGCTTCAAGGATTAGGGATTCTTTTTCGTGTGCAAAATGTGATGTTAGCTTTTGCTTCGGAGAGTTCTGATAACTTAGAAATGTTCTTTGTATCTTTTTCTTGATTATGTGTGGTCTTAATTTGTTTTTTTCCTCTGTGATGTGAAGTGTTCAAGATATTTTTTGAATTGAGATTTTTTGCAGGATTTGGCAAGGTTTTTTGTACATGTAACTGGTATTTTGTGTGAAGTTGTGTGTATTGGGTGGTGTGTGTATGTGTTACTGTATGTGTGATGCTAGCTCGTAAACACAATATCTCAAGAACGATCGAACTGGATTCATGTCATATGTGATGCACAGATAGCCCTTGGTCCATAGATGTGCCCTATTTTTTTGACGGTGATGTCATGCATATTAATGATAGGCGGGGCTTTATGTTAAAACCTTAAAATCCTCACATTTTAAAGAGGGAGGCTCGTCTTAGTAAAATACGGTAAAAATGGGGGATACTATATTTTGATGTCACTTTCGGTTGTGGAGGCAAGATCCGATCCTCTCTCTGTCTGTTTGTACCACACAGTACAGCCAGACACCAGCATGTACGTTGTGTGTGCAGAATCACATACACAGCGCATTACGTTACTGTGACGAGGAACTTATTTGTTTTTTTCAATGCTTTTTTGTCAGAAAGCGAAAGTTAAATTTTAGTATTATAATACTACAATGATAGTCACCAAATGAAAATTACTGAGAAAAAAAGAAGAAGATGAAAGCAAAAAGTCAAAATAAACGATTTTACCAGGGCTTGAATTCACGACATGATTTGAAGAAGAAAAAAACGTCACTTGTGATCGCCGCAACCATCTGGGCTATCTCGTGTGGCGACCTTCAAGGCATTTTGAATACCTATATACCTTGCAATAGGAGACAACGAATCCCGCAGCAAAATTTCAACCAATCAAAAAATTCGAAAGGAATTCTAAATATTGTTCACATATGGCGATATCGCCTCTTTAACAACTGCATGTGTGTTTTGTTTTATATTTGGGGGTAATTATGTTGTTAGCTGTAGTGTGTACATGTTCGTGGTACAAAAATGTTTAATTTCATTAATATGCATTATGGGCGTGGCTTAACTTGACTTTGTTGAAGCATATGGGAATGCTTTACCTTAAAGCGCGCATAAGGAAAAAAATTGCGCATAAGGAAAAAATCGCGGAATTAGCTGTGATGTGTTACGGAAAACTATAAATAAACTTAGAAAGACTTGGATTGTACCATTATTATGCGGGTTAGTTTTAAGCATGAAGTCTTAAAAGTATATTCAAAGGATATAATGAACAGATATCAATTCATAACAAAAGTTTAATAGATAGCATAGTTATTAATTTTTGGTATCTGTCATACAACCTAACGTTGTCGTTATTCCTCGCTCTTGCACTTCTTTGTTCCTGATTGTTGTTGATAATATTTCAGCCAAATAATGTTTTAATATCTGATAAATACAGTCATATAATAAGAAATATATCTCAATGTAACAAATTTATAAGAGAAATTTCTTAAAATGGAAGAAAATCAGCCAAAATCCGAAATTGAAAAACAGGTATTCGCCTCTTCACAGCATGTTTACAATACACAAACAACAGGAAACCCTGTGCACACATTAGTACAGTTCATGCAGCTTGGGCGTGCTAACATTACATCAGAATTAAAATAAAGGAATACATAAGCGGACGCGAAAAGTTTTCTTTCATCGCCTTCTATGTGTTGGAAAGTACGGGCCCTTTTTTGTACCAATCACTTTGGATTTTATATATATGGTAAACAGATATATGTTAATTGTCAGGCCGTGTGGAATGGACTCCCAAATACTTTCATTCATAAGTTACAAAGGTCAAAGCGGCGATAACCTTGTGATTTTGCTTGGGCTGTCATTGAAAAACAAGAAAAAACACTTTTTATACTTTACACAAAGTACGGTACTTTTTTTACAAATAATTAAATGAAAATGATCTCCAGGGATAAATAATGAATTCAAGTTCTCTATACCTTTTGAAATGGAACAAAATATTCAGTGACTCTTTAGTTATAACAATTGAAGTGCAAAATATGTGTGATTTTTCAGAGCATTTTGCACAGTTAAGGAGATTGTTGCAAGTGTATGAAACAAACATTCCCATATGAGAACTTGTAAACATGGTATCTCAAGAACAACCCATGAGATTCAGTTCATGTATGTGGTACATGGTAGCCCATGTCTGCAGATGTGCCCTATTGTTTTTGGTGGCGATATGTCATGCATATTAATGAGTAGTCAAGGTTATTGTTAAAATGTTTATATGCTAAAACTGCATATTTGGAATAATTGTGTTGTTAGTAAGTGTGTACAGATTGATGGGATAAAAATCGTTGAATTTCAATAATTGTGAAATGCCATTCTTGTGAGTACTGCAAATTATTTTGTTGTCATTGTTATTTTGAGCCCATTGTGTAAGAGCATTTAATATTTAAACCCATATCGCATGTCGGAACCTCAAAACCTTTGGTTTTCTGGCTTCCATTTGTTATCTCCTTCAAAACATGAAGGCATTTAAGGAACAGCCTGACAGACAGGTTGTGTAAGTGTTACCATCTCCCTCTCCTATGCCCTCCTCCTCCTCCCCCTCCTCCATCTCCTGTCTTCATCTCCCCCCCAAAAAAAAAAAAAAAAAAATCAACATTCCCTGGGTTATTGAAGAGTGAAGACATACAGTACTGTATCTCTTTTAACTCCATGGTATGTGAGACAAACCTACCATTAGCTCTGTTTCCATCACTGAGTACATCCATACAGTACTTTCAAGTTTTGATAATGTTCTCAATTGGGAACAGAGGATGAATGGACCCACATTAGTCCTATCAGGGAGTTGTTGTCTCTTAAGAACTTCCTGGTTATACAAAAGTTCCTAAATCTGTCAGGAAGAGCAAGTGATAGGAAAGAGAAACCTTAAAAGCATTGTAATTACAGTAGTTTACTTATAATGAAAAACAGAATATGAACCAACCTAATTGGGGAAAAACAGGAAATTGGCATTTGCTCAATAGTATCGCTTACTATCGCTTAATCACAACATTTGTTTGGAAGATGCAAAGGGAGTTTCACGTTTCCTCATATTGCTTACAGTCATGATTGGCTTATCATAACATGCACTGCTGCCCTAATGTCATTGACCTGCCATATCATGTTTTAATCTATATGCGGCATTAATGAAAGGGAAAGTAATGTAGGTGTCATTGTTTTTCACCCAATTCTAAATCTGTTTAAGGAACATTCCCGTAAATTTAAATTTATATGATAGAAGACTGATAAAGAAACAAACTGGTGAAAAAAAGATCCTGATGATACCTTATTCTGTTTAGGATTTTTCACATTTCAAGATTTCACAAGTGTGTTGAAAAGTGACCTCGCTGTGTAAAATGTGTTGTTATAGTTGCAGATCCAATACAATTTTTCATGTACAATATTTCGAAAAAAATATTCATTTTTCTGTTATTTAGAGTGTAAGGAACATGAGCACATGGGCAAAGCATGTTCTTGTAAAGTGCATGTTATACCCCACCTCGATAATTAAAATACAAAATTTGTTTCAAATAATTTTCAAAGAAATACATACAAAATTGTCTTGCATCTGCATTGATTACATCACACTGTACACAGGGAAGGTCATTTTTCAACACACCTGTGAAAGTTTTGAAATGTAAAATCACCAAAACATAATTAGGTACTGTATGTATAAACATAGGTTTTCACCAAATTGTTTCTTTAGTAGTCCTCTGTCAAGTAAATGAAAATTCACCGGAATATTCCTTTAAGCTTTCATTTTCTTTTATACAGTTTAGGAAAACTAGATATTCAGGCGTCAAACCTTATACATGTGTAAGCCCCACAGTGTATTACATGTTACATAATTATAAAACTGTGTGCCTTTGAATGTCTTAACTAAGCAAAGTGGTATTAAATTAAATGGAAGCATGTCAGATGTTTTTTTGGTTGAAATATTCTTTTGAATGCTATTTAAATAAGTGTTATTCAAATTATTATCCCAACCAGAAGAGGTTCTGTCAAAAGAGCTATAATAAGTGATCAATCCAGTTCATAGCTAGCAAGGGTTAAGGGGTAAGTACCCTTTCCCCCAGACCAAATTATTGAAGAAAATATGCATATTTGTTATGTCATCTTTTCAGCTAATGTTAGTATTTTTGAACCGTTTTGGTAAACTTCTTTTCTTGATTGTTAATAGGACAAACATAAATTTGTGAATACACATGAGGAAACAAGAAAGTAATAATATTGGATTTGCAATATATAGCAACCAGGAAATATATGATATCAAAATTCATGCTTTGGTATTTACTCATTAAGTAGTTTTTCATCCATCTGCTAACATACATATGAAAGTATCAGAGACCATGTTAACCAGAATTACAGAAGCGGAAGTGGTAATAGTTCCTGTCATTACTTTGTAATTGTTGGATATAAATATTATGTTTTACTTTCAGAGGGAATGCTTCTTTTGCAAATTCCTCGAGTTTCATAATAATTGACCTAAACTGGTTGAAAGTTTTAAGGCTGTAATTCTTTTGAACGAAGGGGGAAAATTGAACAAAGGGGAAAATGGTGGAAAATGGAAGTGGGGGACAGTGTAAAGTACCCAGTAGGGTTTTGGGGAAGAGCCCATGAAGCTAAAAGTTTTATTATCAAATTGAACTGATTTGAAAGAAATATAGGTGTACAGTCAGTATGTTCAATTGTCAATGCAGAAGTTGGAGAATTATACTTTCATTTGAATAGAGAAGCGTCCCACCCTGAAGCTCCTTTATATTTCTATGAAAAAACTATTATACTGTATACATCAAGTCCAGATTTAAATTTTCACCACATGTACAGTAGATATGTTCAATTGTCAATGCAGAACTAAAGTTGGAGAATTATACAAGTTTTAAGTTTGAATATTGAAGATGCACCCACCCTGAAGGTCCTTACTATTTCTATGAAATAATTGTTATATACTGTATACGTTAAGTCCACATTTAAATCCCCCTCTTTCTCTTCCCCCTTTGGAAATTATGCTTTGCCATTTTCTTCTTGTACCATATAACTTTATTAATTATTTGTGCAAATATTCTTTATTTCATGTTTTGTTCTCTTTCACAGACTCTTCTGTTCTGGGGAGGTATTCCTGTGGTGTTCCTGGCATCATGTATCGTAGGTCTATTGTTATTTGCGTGCTGTTTGTGCATGCGAAGAAATAAAGTACCGACAGGACCACGACCGAAAATCGCACGATTAAAATGGGCGTTGATTTTTGTCACACTTATTTGCATGTAAGTACAGTATTCTATATTTTAAGTTGCTTTGAATACACCTGCTGAGTGGAAGCCATCAGCAGGTGCATATGTGCATTGTTGATCTCAAACTTGTTGTTTGACCAATATTGACCAAATTTGGGGTTACCCATAGGCGTACGGGGCGGGGGGAAGGGGGAAGACTTCCTCGCAAAATGAAACTGTCCCATACGCCTATGGGGTTACCAAATTGAAAGACTAATGCTCATGCCTCATTTTTGAAATGTTTATTTAACCTAAGCCCAGGGTTTGGTTAACGACAAATTTGTCGTATATTACGCTATGGCTAAAATTTCTTACGACACATTGTTGTACCTGCTTTGTAAACTTTAGATATAGGATGTGAAATTTTATGCCAGAGTTTTTAATCACATTAAATGAAAATCTTTAACCTCTCTGATACGATTGAAAGTTTTATTTCACACAAAGATGATTTTGAATTACTCAGAACTAAAAGGAAAATGACACAACAATGATCAACATGTCCGTACAAGTACTGTACATAAACACATATACAGTAGGCTAGTATATATAGTCAATATTACATGCACACTGTACATGGAAGTTTTGATGTTGTTTTAAATGCAGGCTGTCAATTGTCAATAATAATATTAGCTAGGATTTTACTTTCATTCACTTTACCGAGGCAGGCCTACACAAGTGTGTGTGTTAACAATAACAAAGCTTGCAAGTATTGTTAACACACACACACACACTTGTGTAGGCCTGCCTTGCTCAAGCACAACACAATACAGAATTAAGGAAAGTAGAATCCTAGCTAATGATATCATTGACAATTGACAGCCTGCATTCAAAACAACTTCAAAATTTTCACGTACAATGTACATGTATATACTGACTATATACAGTATACTAGCCTATATGTGTTTATGTACAGTACTTGTACGGACATGTTGAATCATTCGGCCATTAGTCTCATAGTTGTGTCATTTTTCTTTTATTTCTGAGTAATTCAAAATCATTTTTGTGTGAAATTAAACTTTCAATCCCATCAGAGGGGTAAGATTTTCATTTAAGTTAATGAAAAACTCTGGCGTAAAATTTCACATGAATTTTACAACGCAGGTACAACACAGTGTCATAAGAAATTTCAGCCATGGCGTAATATACAACAAAATTTGGCGTAAATGCGAACGCTGATCAGGACTTATGTCACTAAGCACACCATATACTTATTTGTTGAGAGGAAGCTATCAGAAAATGATATGATTTTTTTATTTCACTGATGAATTCAATCTCTTTCATGATAATCCACTGCCTTTTAAAACGCGTCCCTTTGCATCCACTGCCAACGCATTTAATCCTCCATTTGTTGTGTCTACTTGTGTTGTTTCTTTTGTTAAAATAGCCCCGATTGGGTCGGGCTTAAGCGGGTATTCGTCGGAGGAATAGTTTCTTCTTTGACACAAATCCCGTTGGAAATGAGTCCTTTGAAGCATCAAAATGAGTCCTTTGAAGCATCGGAAATAAGTCTGCTTTAATTTTTTGAAATTAAAATGCGTTTCCATCCAGCAAAATTGTCAGCTGAGAAGGAACAGTACTGTATGTGCATTGTTAATCTAAAACTAATTGTTTTACCAGGGACCTGTTACTTTGTCAAAGCAGGGAGTTGTTCTTAACAACTCCCTGGTCAAAGTAACAGCTCCCCGGTTTTACCAATCAAGTTTAGGGTTACCAAGCCGAAAGGATAAAGCTCATGCATCATTCACTGATTTTTGTGATATTTATATAACCTGATTCTTGTTTTCATTTTTGTTACTTGGAACTTTAGCCAAGTTTCTCTTTTACTTATGAGATTTTATACTGGGCGACCTGGGGCTTTTCCACCTTTGATTTCCTTTATTACAATCACAAGACCTGGTGTCATAATTGCTAAATGTGCCTGAGTGACTATTTGTAATTCAAACTATTTCTACTTGAGCATTGTGTTAAGTCTAGTTTTCTTTTAATTTTGAAGGTGCACAAATGTTGATGTTCCTTTGGGCCTCACATCAGTGATTGTGGGCACTCAGTTAACTTTTCTTGATGGCACCTGTTGCAAAATGGGGATTTATACGCTTTCTTTGGAAAATATCTCACCCCTTTCCTCCCCACCTACCCCTCACTACAACCATTCATGTTGTCGTTATAGAGGTACAGTACAACACTGCTACTGTCTACAGTAGGTCACAAATATGCTGTAATTAAAGCATCAAACTTAATTAGAGCTGTAAATTACATCTCATTCAGGATCCACTAAGAAAGAAATCCATCTGTAATTATACTTTATAGGGGTATTTTACCTTTTATTTGTGCAAAGGGTCAAGGCAAAGAAGCATATACTTACTGTACAGTAGTTTTAAGTGGGAATCTTTTCACTGGAAATCTTTTTACTGGGGAAAAATTGTTTGTCTTTGCAGCATTTGCCATTTTAGAATGAAAGACAACCCTGTGTCCTGATACATTATATTTTCATTTCATTTCAAATATTTGTTTTTTTCACAATAGACACAAAACATGCTGAAAAGGTGAATGATTTTCATTTCATTTCAATTGTTTGTTTTTATCACAATTGACACAAAGCATGCTGAAGAGGTGGATGATTTTGACATTGTAGATCCATTTTTTGTTTCTTCAATGTTGTGCCAGGTCTCTACATTAAAAATTTCACTAAAAAGTGCTTCAGACTTCATATGTAATTGGTTCCCTTTTCCTGTGGTATGAGAAACTGCTGTCCTAACAGTTCAAATCTGATTTAGTAAATAAATTTTAAGATAAAGTTTAATGTTTTGAAAAGAGTTGTTTTAAAGATCCAAGTAGACCTGCAATATTTTGTTTTGAACTGTTAGTAAACAACATGTACTTTTCACAATTAGAGGTGCAGTGGCTCAGTGGTTAAGGAGTCATGCTCGTAGCCTTGTATGTGAAAGGTACCGGGTCTGACTCACGTTGCAAATACTGCATTGTGTCACTGAGCATGACACTTTATTCTGCTCCAGTCCACTCAGCTGTAAAATAGGTACCAACACTGGTGGGGAGTAAACCTGCTATGGACTTGGTGTCCTATCCAGGACCCCTTCACCAACGCCACTGGAGCCAATTGATAACCTCTGACTGAGTGAAAATAACTCCCTAATACTGTATGTATCATATTACCGTACATGTATACTGATGACATGTTTTTGAAAACAGACCAAGCTTGAATTGGCAATAGTGTATCTGCCATGTTGAAGCAGGTTTGCAAACCCAGAGTGGAATATATCATGCACTGACTTTCATTTTGTAAAAACATGTTTACCTACATACTTCCTTGTAAATTCTCTGACAGGATTCAATATATTATTTGGTTCCTGAATATTGTTGACATATAAAAGAGCCTATGTGTTATTAAACCTGAACTCTTGCATTACAACTTTGGATTGTTCTTAAAAGCAGGTGTATATTATGATTATTATATCAAAAGTTTACCAGGATTTTGTAACAATTCCGGTCCTGATTTTCTATTAAAAAACTTAGTATTTAGTTAATAGTAGCAGGTAGAAATAATGATCCACTTTTGAATATTTTTGCCACCTTTGTACCTGCTTTGATTGTGGAGTTGCATCATACAGTCGGAAACATGACCTCGATTGACCCGAAAGCTTTAATCAAAATCATTTTACAATCAATTTGAATTTGAATGATGAATTTCCATTTAATATCTGTTCTAGATCAGAGCAATTTGCTCTAAAACCGAAGAATACATATTTATCGTATGTACTGGATACACAATAAAAGATCAACAACACCAGTTTATTTTAGGTATAAAATTACTCTAATAAATCACAAAATAAGAGTCCCAAACCCAATGAGCATATCTAAACTAAGATCATGATAGCAATTTTTTATTTTAAGGGAAAATGTATCTCTGTAACAGACATACATCAATATTTGAATGAAAGGTAACTTTTAACACACTGGTTTTCCTTTCCCCTGGAAAATCTGCCTCACACTTTTCAATGAAATCATTGTAGCACTTTTTGTTTGTTCAAATCCAATTGAATTTTACAACTGATAGTGCATTACTCTTTTCCCATTATCTATTAGATCATTTCAAAAATAAGCCTTTTAAATTGGGCATAACTTTTCTCTGGGCTGTCAGATTGAATAGAAAGTCTTTTCAATATTACTTTTATACTTTCCATCCTTGTTTCTGACAAAAATAAATGAATAAACTATTGGATTGGTTTAGTGTTACACAACACATTACTTTGCGAATGCAGAAAGCCTGTCTGCTATTTCAGTTAAAAAAGTGGCTCCATCAGATCTACAGTAACTTAAAACACAAAATACATACAAAACTAGTATGTCTATTCTTGTTTGAGGCAGAGAATTTATAGATAAATAATTAGGGGATAAATGGTACACAAATACAAACATTCACATAACACTTTAGAAAAGTCAAAGAAAATACTTTATTATCAAATGATAATTTATTTATCTCTTTTGGTTTAAATGTAAGTCTTGCTTCAACTTCATCATTTTCAAATAAGTTAATCAATACATTAAACCCTTTATACAGTATGTTTTAGTGCTTCTTTAAGGATAATGGATGTGTAGCAGCAACTTATGCTAAATTGCTTTAAAATCCATGGAAAATGGCAACAACAACAAAAAAATCATCCAAATCGGTTACAAATTGACGATTTTAGAGCATTTTTAATTTTTAGGCCAAGATATGCAAATTTGTGTTCCTCTTTAATATTCCTCCTCTGATGTATGAGTGGGAAAGTTCCTATTTTCTTATGCAACCCTTTTTTTTTTTAATACATTGTCACAGATTTGTCAGAAAAAAAAAAGAAATTTTAACCAAATGATTTTAAGTGTTGACCATACCCCGTTAACCATAATCTAGCAAGAATAAACTTGCTCCTTATTTTCAAGAACTGAAATTTAGGAAGGAAATATAAAGAATTACATAAAGCTTTTCACCTACCCATTCGTAGACTTTTAAGCTTTGATTTGGACTACAGGTATATTTCACTTTACATCTGAGCAAGCTTTATATGTTTGCTTTAATACCAGACATCAGTTGATAATGTAAATTAAATTTAGTTTTATATTTGACTATTTTAAAGCTTTGTGAAATAAAACAAATAATTGTTCACACAAATACAAAGTGTTTGCTGTCTCGTGAGTGGAACTGCCCTTCATTTTTTCTTCAAAATTGTAATCTACAATAGTTTTAAAGAGAACAACTAGCTTTGTTTTTCCTTTGCCATATCCCACAGAAAAAGAAAAAAAATTCTAGGTCAATAGAGGCAAAAGGCAATATATTACACTATAAAAAATATTTTATATCACACTGCATTACATCGCATATTATATACATATCATAAAAAAGCTCAAATTTTAATTTGCTTCTGTTTGTCTGAAACTTAATATGCTTTTTTAACTAGACTTCCTTGTTAATAACTTGCGCCAAACTGTAAGTTAAATGTTCTAGATGGCACTAGTCTTTTATGACAGCCTTTCGAAGTATGTGTCTATGAAATGCTACAAATAAAAGACTATTCGATATCAACAAATCTATCAATGCCTCACCCTGGTGTTAGAAAATGGACAAAAAATTTCATCAATATATTGGAAAAGAATCCTTAAATAGTTCCACTTATTTTCCTGCTCCTCCCCATCATTTTCCCTCTGTACAGCGCATAGAAATGCTTAACATGATTTTGCACTAATTAATTATTGTTTTATAATAATAACAATTGTTAAAGATGTTAATTATTGACCATTTACCAGTTACATGGCACTTTATTTTTTTTAAGTCAAGTTTTCTAAAGACCGATAATGATAGTTTGCATAAGACATTAAACCATCTGCATCTTGTTTACCTTTTCTGTTGATGCAAAAATATTTTGATACCCATATTCATGTCTTACACTGCTCCAATATTAAAATGTATTAATCCAATTCATTACTGCAGATAAAACAATGAAAGATATAATGTGAAAGAATCATCTCATGAAACAATATTTCACATATAGCAACACTTGTTTCATTTTATCATGTATGAAGTAAGCTGTAAAAAAACAGGATGGATGGAGACATCAATCGATGCTGTATCACTGTCAGTCACAGCACTCTTCATCAGTTGGTTTTGCTGAGCTTGCATGCAACCCAAATGACTGATGGGTAAATACAGATCTAGTCCTGATACTGCTCTTATTTGAGCACATTTTTTCTTTTAGAAATATAGTACTTATTTGATTTGTCTGTTGCTCTGCCACAATCTTTGAAGGAAAGTGAAAGGTAGTGATAAGTTAATATCAAAGCAATGTGATGCTGCAGTAACTTTCCTCTCAAAAAACTGAGGGATACTTGAAAAACAAATTTTTAACATCAAATGATACTGTAGGTTATGAATTAAAATATAAAATGTGAGGTAAAAAAAAAAAAACTTGTGATGGTTTTGCTATACAAATCATTTAGGTTTTGTTATACAATTTTTTTTTTACCAAATTTGTTTTTTAATTAAAGTTTTGAGCTCTTTCAGTGTTTGAGCAGAAGCAGAATTCAAATATTTTGCAAGTAGTACAAAGAGTAATTTCAAGTAGACAAGACAGCATTTTAACAATAAAAACATTGACCCCTCTTACATTCTGGGCTGCAAAAATCAGTGATTTATATTCAAAATCTTAAATCTTTTCCCCCTAATATAACACTGTTCTGAAATGAATATGATTTGTTATTTCTAGATATACATTACAGGAGCCTTGAAGCAACATGAATAAAGGCAATTTGGTGTAAATCAATTGTTAGCTTCTTCAGAATAAATGTATGAAGGTGAGAAAAGTGACTGCAATATAATAGCAAAACTATAAAAGAGAGAAACACGTACTCCATATGGAACCGGACTACACCCAATTTATACCCTTTTCAATCTACAAAAACAATATGACACAACAATGACAAGATTTTTGAAGATAAACAATGAAGTCCTGTCAACACACAGCTTTATAAATATCCAATCAAACTGAGAATCAACAAGTTAACAATTTTGTTGTCTATCTCAGTATAGCTGAACAAAAAAAAAAGTTTTTCAGATCTACATGTACCATAAGATTGGTTTATGGGGCCTGTGAAAGCATGAAATAATCACAAATATGCAATGTAGAACAACAAGCATAAAATGTTTCAAATGATATCAGTTCTGAAGTGAGAACAAGACTAAGAACAAGAACAGCAAAATAGTGTATATAGTACTGTAGCTTGTTCCTCACTAGAAAAAACACAGTTATTTCTGCATTAATGCTGATCTAGTTAGATAATGATGAAGAGTATGCATCAAATTAACTAAGAAAACCAGCTCTACCTACAGACATATGTGCTTTTCAACATGCCAATATTTTGATAAAATTGTTTTTGGAACAAAAAAAACAAAAACCATTTTGTTTTAATTAAAACAAGTTAACATTTCATAAACTTTCTATATCAAGACTGTGTATAAAAGGTAAATATACCAGGTATGATCGGACACTGCAAACTTATGTTCAAAACCAATATCAGTTTTATGTTATGTTTTTTGTGTTGTTTTTGTGATCCAAAAGTAAAGTGGCACATTTTTGACAAAAAATAAGTTGCGAAAAAGTAGCAAATAATTGATATTCATTAACAGTACCAATTAATATTCATTAACAGTACCGAGATGCAATGTTAAGGGTCATACTATTTTGTAACTGTGCAGCCTGCATTGCGTCTGCATGACAGTTTCAGAAGTTGACACGGAAGTTTTGTTTTTGATGTCAAAGATGACATAATGATTTCCAAATATTTTCATAGTAGTCTGAAATTATCTGAGAATGACCATAACTATTCCAACAAACTGAACAGGACTACAGTATATTAAACTGTTATTTTAATTAGGACATACCAGAAAAGACGGTAAAAATTGACAAATTTCCAACACTTCAGGAAGCGCAAACTAAAGGGAGATACTTCTTAAATTGTGTTAGAATCTGCAGTTGCTCTTAAGAATGTTGCTCAAGAAGAATGAGTAATATTAGAACTTAGCAAAATATTATCAATGTTGTACAGTATGCTTACATTTAAAAAATTTAGGAGTATCAATAATAAGGTAAGATTTTAGTGAGAATATCAATACTAAGGGCAATCTAACACAGGAATGATGCAGGCCGTGAATGTATGCTTTATATATTATGTTTATGGAACTGCCATTTCCAGCATTTACTTGGATCAGTTTTTGTCTGCTGAAGTTCTGTAGTGTTATGTAATAATTGATGTGGTCAACTGCTGGTAGGCCCTATTGATGCAAATTATTTTGTGAGGTGACTCATGATAGTACATGGTCTAGTCTTAACTTGTAAGCAGGGACTATTCAGACTGATCTGGGAGTTGGAATAGAGCAATTAATGGAATAGGCTTCCAGGCCTACATGGTATTTGAGGCATGGCCTAGGCCTTATGTCTCTCTCATGACCTTCATATGCCTACTCTGTACTCATCAATCATGAAAATTGACTTTTTTACATAACAATTTTGTCCGACTTTGCTAAGGTGAGTAACAAATTTGGGTCATATTACAGTAATAGGCCCTAGGCTAGTAGTAGTAGGCCTTAGTATTAGCCCTAACGTTGGTATGCATATACTGCCAGTGCCACTAGGGCTAGGGCCTAAATATTTGGTGCATTAACAGATCGTTCTTTGGTAGGCCTAAAATTAGTACCAGCAAATCCAAAATTGTGGATAACGGTAACAAGAATATCATTTGTTTATATCCGTAAGCTCTGTCAATATTCGTACAACCAAATTGATTTTATTTTGCATAATTCCGTCCCATGTCTCAATGCATTGCCATAATAAGAACCTAGTGTTACAGAAAAGCCACACCTTATCACGTTAGAAAGAAAATTAGGTCCAAGAAGTGAGAATTGGGACTGGCATTTTTCCTGAGCATTTTCATCTACTAAAAGTACTTAAAAGTGGCTTAAATTTGACGACACTAATAGTTCACTTTATAAGAGCATATTGCGCCTAATAAAAAGTTGTCTGCTATGAAGAAAAGTGACTTACACAGATCAGAAAAACGAGTTACGAATCTTACCTTTTCAAAGATCATCACGAAATGGGCCACGAAAATTATTTATTTTGTGAAGTTTACCGAGACTGAAAATGCTCGGATCCCGATTTAACTCGAAATATAATGTCTTGTACGTCATCTGATCTTCTGCTTTAGTGACGAACATTAAAACTGCATAAGTTAAAGCAATTTGAATTATCCAGATTCATTCCGGAGTGATTGTTTAACAAACCACGAAATGCTCAATTCAAACTTCCGCCTCAAGTCCTCAGAAATTTATAATATTGCAGTAACGGTCATATAGCAAGGTCATGTTCCAAACTGCATACAAAGTGATAAGACTGAAAGAGCTGCAATTCCATCTACACAAGGCAGGCAGAGCCATGTTGCAACCTATGGTGATAATCAGTTTTGAAGTATATACAAATTTGAAACAAGGTTTATGAACTGGGGGCTATTGCTCACTGCCAGGCCCTCTCTGGCTGTGTCGCTGAGCTTATTTCTTACAGCCATGGGAATATATAAAAGTGGAGAACATTTGAAACTTAGAAGTAATCCTAATGATGAATTTGTTGAGAATGTGATGAGAAAAAAGAAAGAAAAAAAAATCTAAACTGACATTAATGTATTTTATTTTTCTGATTTTGTGAATATTTTGGTTTTGGACAAACCTGGATAGTGTTGCAAATGTTTCCTTTAGGTAGGTCCCATTTTTTGTAAATTGATTATGAGTTCTTTAGAATATAATAGCATGGAGCTACCTGGTACTAGTTTCACAGTGACATATTGGTCATGTTTAGAGCTATTGGGTTTCACCCGCCCAAAGTTCCAGTCCTATAGTTGGGTCGCTGCCCAGTTCTTCCTTAAAATGTCTTTTGACATATAGTGAGAGATTCCTCGAATAATTCCAATAAAAGCTTACTTCCTTTGAGATTTTGGAAGGGATTTTTGTGTATTATGGAGCTCATAATATTGTACTGGCATTCCAAGATTGCATTTGTCAGAGGAAGTAATATGTTTTATGGATTGGTCAGTTTTGAACTGTCACTAAAAATGAAAGTAAATTCTGGAGCTTGTTCTTTATTGTAAATTTATGGCCAGACAAACAAAAAGTAGTGTTTGTACACTGTGTAGATCAGACAACTTTTTAGGAGCATTACGAAATTGTGGATTGCAGTTTCTATTGGAGCAAACATTCCAAAGAGCAGGGAGCTGCCATTTAGGGCGCCTTACTAAGATGTAAAACAACTTTAAATTCTTAGTGGTACTGGTTTAAAGCAAGTTTTATAAATGGCAGGGAAAATGATTCTAGGTGATGTTTCTTGCAAGAATCCCAATGTATGAGAACAAATTACCCCTCTAGATCAAGTTATTACACCTCTAGATCAAATTACCCCTTTAGATCAAATTACCCCTCTAGACCAAATTACCCCTCTAGATCAAATTACCCCTCTAGACCAAATTACCCCTTTAGATCAAATTACCCCTCTAGATCAAATTACCCCTTTGGATCAAATTACCCCTCTAGATCAAATTACCCCTCTAGATCAAATTACCCCTTTAGATCAAATTACCCCTTTAGATCAAATTATCCCTCTAGATCAAATTACCCCTCTAGATCAAATTACCCCTCTAGATCAAATTACCCCTCTAGACCAAATTACCCCTCTAGATCAAATTACCCCTCTAGACCAAATTACCCCTTTAGATCAAATTACCCCTCTAGATCAAATTACCCCTTTAGATCAAATTACCCCTCTAGATCAAATTACCCCTCTAGATCAAATTACCCCTTTAGACCAAATTATCCCTCTAGATCAAATTACCCCTCTAGACCAAATTACCCCTCTAGATCAAATTATCCCTCTAGATCAAATTATTACCCCTCTGGATCAAATTACCCCGCTAGATCAAATTACCCCTCTAGATCTAATTACCCCTCTAAATCAAATTACCCCTCTAGATCAAATTACCCCTCTAGATCAAATTACACCTCCAGATCAAATTACCCCTCTATATCAAATTACCCCTCTAGATCAAATTACCCCTCTAGATCAAAATACCCCTCTAGATCAAATTACCCCTCTATATCAAATTACCCCTCTAGACCAAATTACCCCTCTAGACCAAATTACCCCTCTAGACCAAATTACCCCTCTAGATCAAATTACCCCTCTATATTAAATTACCCCTCTAGACCAAATTATCCCTCTAGATCAAATTACCCCTAGAGATCAAATTACCCCTCTAGATCAAATTACCCCTCTAGACCAAATTACCCCTTAAGACCAAATTACCCCTCTAGATCAAATTACCCCTCTACATCAAATTACCCCTCTAGATCAAATTACCCCTCTAGATCAAATTACCCCTCTAGATCAAATTACCCCTTTAGATTAAATTACCCCTCTAGTCAAATTACCCCTCCAGATCAAATTACCCCTCTTGATCAAATTACCCCTCTAGATCAAATTACCCCTATAGATCAAATTACCCCTCTAGATCAAATTACCCCTCTAGATCAAATTACCCCTCTAGATCAAATTACCCCTCTAGACCGAATTACCCCTCTAGATCAAATTACCCCTTTAGATCAAATTACCCCTCTAGACCAAATTACCCCTCTAGATCAAATTACCCCTGTAGATCAAATTATCCCTCTATATCAAATTACTCCTCTAGAACAAATTACCCCTCTAGATCAAATTACCCCTGTAGATCAAATTATCCCTTTATATCAAATTACTCCTCTAGATCAAATTACCCCTTTAGATCAAATTACCCCTCTAGATCAAACTACCCCTCTAGATAAAATTACCCCTCTAGATTAAATTATCCCTCTTTATCACCATATAAAATGCTCAAGTTCTCACGATTCAATAATTATTGTCTAACATTTCAAATGGGGTGTAATTCAAAGTATGTAACATATGAAAGCATATATGATCAATGACTAGTTGTTATGAACACTCATTGATTGGGATGGTTTTGGTAAAGGAGGTTAATTTCCTCAATGCAACCTTGTCAATGGTGAGAAAAAACATGATTCATAGTATGTTGTGGTGATTTCATCAGTACTACATGGAAATCAAATTAAGGAAGAATCGTGAGATAATTGTTTGTGTTGGAACTTGGTTCACGGATCATTTCAATATGAAAATGGTGTTACTGTTTAAAGACAAGTACATGTTATGTTTATACATGTATGTTCAGAGGGGTGTTTTGTTCATTTGTTGTTGATATTGACTTTTATGGACATTTAAAGGATTAGTTCAGAGTCAAGAAAGTTTTATCTTATTTGAAAGAGGACTTCTAAAGAAACAAAATAGTGCAGAAAGCATTCAAAAATCTTATTCCGTTAAGGAGATATCTAAGTTTAAATTTTGGTATCATTTATGTAGAAACGACTGAAATCAGGCTAGTTGTGATGTCATAGTCTCAGATTCCTCAAAGTCTTTATGTATTTTATCATATTTTGTTCTGCGATTTTGTGGCTTAACCCTTACTCTACCACGCGGCGATTATTTTATCACTGTTTTCAAACTACCTTTTTTTAAAAATAAAATTAGGACATTACCAAAATTTGATAGGGGTGCAAATAGTTTTATTGCAAAGATCTCTAAAATATCTTTCATAATATTGTTTTTTTTTGGAGGGGAGTGGGGGGGTTATACTCTCCTCTTTTTGGTAAATTTTGTCCAAACATAAAGAAATTTCACTTTTGCCTAAAATGTCCCCAAAAATTCATATTTTTACAAAATTGACAAAAATTACTTAAGAAAATAAATTAAGATTGTTTGTTTTGATATATAATATGTAGACAAGTTATATTGTCCAAATCTAATTAAATTTTGCTCAAACCTAGTCATAATTTTGAAATTATTTGTAGAATATGTAAAATTTTGTGATTTGTGGTGATTTTTTTACCCTTTCTGTTAAAAAATTGTGTGCTCCACCCTTGTATCGAAATTAAAAAATTCAAACACCATTCTGTAGCGAAAACAATGTGCTTTCAGTGGATTGCTGCAATAAAAGACATACTGTACCTCCTGGATCGTTCCTAACATCGTTTTATAGCTCTGTCACTCAAGTTATTTAAAGATTTTTTGACATTTATGTTCAGATGACAGAAGAATGTGTATCTTGAGTCAGAAGGCCTATCTGCAGTGATGGAGTTTTTTTTAGTACCTGGACCCAACCTAGAAGAGATTTAAAGATTATTTATATGGGCAAAATTTATTCAATGGGGCAAACAAGGCAGTCAATGGAGTCAGAATGAAAGGATCTTCAGCATTGTAAATTATCCGTCAGCTCAGAGATTTCTGCCTGGCTGTACTAAGCCCATATTCTTCTTTCTGAATGAATGAATAAGCAACCTGCCTGACATTTGATTATCAAGCAGCATTTACTCAAACTTTACGAAGATACATTAATGGTCGTCAATAATTTAGTGCTCTCAGACTTTACTCTCCAGGAATAAAAAAAACAAAAATAACAAACAAGATTTACCCCAGGAGTGCCAAAACAAAATATACATGAAACACAATTAACAGTCACAGACTGTCTATATATTAAAACATATTGGGACTGCATGGTAACGTAATCAAATTTGACCATAAATTTGATCTTTGCATATACTGTGCTGTCATGAATTATGTTCCCCATGTTTCACTGTGCCTAAACATGTCATTGATCAAGTACTGCAGTATTTTCGTACTGTAAATTGATGGTGGGATATTTGTTTTCATTTGGGAATAGTGAAAGAATTGTATGGAACTACTGTACTGTATTGTCAGGAAGGGAGAGATTATAATTGTATTTTTTGATGCATAAAGTCTTTATAAACTGTTAAATTTGTATGCTGTTTTGTGCAATCTAATCCAGAAGATACTGTGCATAAATTTGATACAAAAATGCATCTGGTGATAATATGTACAATAATCTAAACTTCCCAGTACTCTTATCCCAATGATAAGGTTTTGAAGCCTTTGCATTTTGCTGGTCATTATTTTTTTACTTAGAGAATAATATTTTGTGAAAAATTGGAAGTGAGACATATTTAACAGGGAATAGGATCGACACTGCAGAGCAGAGCAGAGCAGTAAATATAAAATGTAAAACACAATCAACTATCACTACATTTAATAATTATGTGATGTGTACAAGTTTCTAAAAATCACATCATTCCAATTCCCTGCATGTATCTACATAGGGCCCATTGTTAACATTCCCAACTAGCAGACAACATGATTGCATCACTTACGTTGTATATTTTATCATGTTCATCACACATGCACAATTTGTTTTGACCAAGGCAACAATGTCACCGTCGAGTGAGAGGCCTATACTGGGCCTGTTTTTTGTTTGTTTTTGCTAACTTTTATGAGAGTTTGTCGGTATGGAGTGAAGGAAAACCATTCTCAATTAGATTTGTTATACTTTTTACAACATTTTTGCACATTTTGAAATTTAATTTATGCCTAAAATATCACGGCCTAACTTGTACCGTAACTACCATAACATATGAAGAAGAAGTTCTGTGAACATTTCTTTCTTCTTTTTATCATTTTTTTTTGAAGGGGATTTGATATTTTTTGCAGGAATCCCACAATCCCTCATCTTAATGTAAACACTGCTTCCATGAAATGTTGCTGCTAATCGGTAAATATCCTTCAATTTCAACAATTTTTGAGACATCTCGCGAAATTATTTTTTCAATTTCGGAATTTTTTTTTAATATTTGGAAACTTGCCAAATTTCACTAAAAATTGCCAATAATTTTACCAAATTGTGTCGAAATATTTGCTATTTTATGTTAATATTCTCCCAATTGTACCTCCTAACCTGGCAGAAAGCATGAAATGGGGCAGGAGAAATCCTTTGAGAGGGGGAAGGACTGCCCCAGTTTTCTATGTCTCTGACCTCATAAAGCACCCTTCTCTTCTATCTACAGTATGATCCAGCACTTTCATACTCACCTTTAGGTTTACTAATAATTCTGAAGTTGCCATTTCTCTAAGAGTTTAGAAAAAATGTGTTTAAATGTTGCATATAAATGTCATCATCTGTTTGATACTGTACATGTATGTCAAAAAGTTTTCTTCCTGTGAAAAGTCTTTGCATCTTGTGCCAATTTTATCATCTCTGAACCAGCCAGTAGACAAATTTGTGGTTTATCAGTAATATTTAAGTCTCCTTGCCTTCAAGGCAATGATCGAAAATTGTCTTTTTTGATAATATGGAAATTTTGATACAACACAGGTGACAGCTCTAATTTTGATATGCATCTCGTTGGAAAATAACCTTTTCGAAATAATTACGGTTCATTTGAACATCCATGTCAAAGGTTATCATTACCATCACCTGCACTAAAAGTGTGTTTGAATATTCTAGAGACTCCAGAATAATAGACCCCCACATTTCAGCTGATGGCTTTTTTAAACTTCAGTACATCAAAATTATGATATACTGTATGCCCTTTTTATTCTTCAAAATATTAGGATACACAAATGGGCTATGGATCTGTCCATGAGCAGATCAGTCTTTGAATTTTGACCCAAAAAAATTATTTTAGTTTTTGAGTTATGGTAGACAGTGTTTGATTAGTTTTTAATTCATGCAAATTTTGTGGTGTATGAGTGAATGAGACCATATTTCAATAGACCTGTCCATGTTACATAATTTGTTGCCTAATATAACTTCAGTTAATCCTTCTTATCCTTGTTCAAATAATCACTAGATAACATTATTAAAGGCCATTGCCACCAGTTATTGTTTATGAGGTAAATAGATTTCAGTTTGTGTGTTTTGATTGGTCGAAATACAATTGTCCAACGTGTGCTTGCACATATTGGCCAATCAGAATTGTTTTGTAATCAAATGTACGCCACCACATTTTAATCAAGATAGATGCCCTTTGAATGATTGTGTTTTCAGATCACTATTAAAAGTTGTTTGAAATAAAATGCATTCATATTTTAATGGCTATTGACATATGGCTGTCACACTTCTCAACAAGATTTATCAAAATAATTCCCTCAGGATCCACTTCTTTTAACTGTCTGTCTCGACAGTATTCACACTCCCTGATTCATGTGAATACATGGTGCTGCACTGTATGTTCATGCTTCATCAGGCATGGACAGTACAGTTCAGTATGTTGAGTGCATGGGAAATAATACAATGTGTTTCAGCTCAATATTCCCACAGCCTTTAATCTGATGAGTGCGGTCTGCAACATTTTGGAGAGGGTGTGAGAAAAGTTTTCTTTTGTATAATGAAAAAACATCAGACTTCACTTGTTGTTGATTGTATTAATTGTATTTTCTCCTTTGTGAGGTAGTTATATGGTATGATTAAGATCTGTAGAGTCAAAAATGCCTATATTATGTTCATAAAAATAGAGGTCGAAATTCAAATGTTTTGCTACTGTTCCACGGAACAGTACTTTCTGAAATAACATCCGGATCTCATTTTACTGTTCCAAATTTTGCTGATAACGGGACAAATTCCTTTCTTCACAAATTTGCTTAATTTACAACTACTTTATTGCTTAAAATGTAGAAAATATGCATGTCAGCTATTTACATAGGATCCAGTTGTGTACAGTCGTACACATGCACTCAGCCTTGCATCTCAAATTGTATTCATGATTAATTGTGCTGACAACTGCAGTCAAGGTGGGAACAGCTTTTTCTTACTTAAAGAAATTTTTTTATGATAATCCTGTTTGACAATATGCATTGTTTTTATTAGATATCAAGTTATTGATAATTGATGCCATGTGCTTGTGAAAGTTTAATGTTCCTGCATCAAAATCACTGTTCTCAGAACAGCAGAACATTGGGAAATTCAACCCCTCATAAATCCAGCAAAACATTATGAAATTAGAATATAACCAAATACGCCATTCTCCAAAAATTAATATTTGTTAATTTATCCCACCCATATACGTAGGAACCGGGAGGGAGGGGGGGGGGGGGGGGTAATGGGGCACATGCACCTCATTGTTGCAGTGACCTACATGGTCCCCCAGCTAAGTCTATCTGTTACTATTGAAGTAGTGTTGTAGCATATCTTTTTGCCTATTTATGAATAACATGTTCCTATACCTATGATGCCACCTGGCCATATGATATATCTTTCTTATTGTGTATGAACTATACAGTAGTTTGTGTATAGATATTGTTTGGGGTAATTGTAATAATATTATACCATACGGTATTGTGCAGCTTCAAAGTTTGGTATAAGGTCATTATTCAATCAGGTTCATGTGAAAGATAGAGGTACAGTGGTTAAGGAGTCATGTTTGTATTTGAAAGGTACTGGGTTCGATTCCCGTCATGAGTGCTGCATTGTGTTCTGGAGCAAGACATCTGTATAATGAGTACAGGACTGCTGGGGTGTTAATCTGCGATGAGCTGGCATCCCATCCAGAGGAATTATGTGCTCTCATCCGCTTACGCCATTGAAACCAGGGATAAGCACTGGCTCTATGAGCCTAATGGCTCGGACAGATTTAGCTTAGCATATGAATGATATATGGAGATATTTATATGGATTTGCCTATTGAAAGTGGGGAGCAAGGAGAAATTAAAAGTGGGGGAACCACAAAGCCATGCAGAGGTGCAAAAAACACTATACAAAAGATAAGAAAATTGAAGGGGGGAGGAGTGCCCCCTTCGCCTACCCTCAAATCCCGCCTATGAAGATATTTAAGTTCTAGAACATGAAGATAAAGATATTCAAGTAGTAGTGACATTATATTTCTGAAAAGAAGAGAATCCTTGATAGGTAGAGTCATGGGGATTTGCCTACCGAAAGTAAGGGGGAGGGGGAAGAAGGGGGCGGGGAGGGGGAAGAAGGGGAGGCAGGTGCAAAGTCAAAAGTGAGGGGGTAATTCACAAAATCATACTAAGATACAAAAAATCACCATACAAAAGATACAGATAGTGCCCCCTTGCCCCCTCAAATCCTGCCTATGGCTAGAGTTCTCATACTCTTACATGTCACAAACCGAAACATCACTAATTGGGGGAAGAATACATGGCATGGACGTAGACAAGGACACTGGATTGTACTGTATGATCTCCCCAAAAAAGAAAACTGTAGGCAAAAGTCCAGAGAAAGGTCCAGATTTGTTGGGGATCGGTGACCCTTTTTCTTCACTCATCAGTACAATTTAGCCTTCAAACAGTGTAAGAAACTGCTATTTTGACAAATATTAAAAAAAATGTTTTTTCCTTGGAAACAATTGCGGCATTTCTTTCACTGAAAGCTTTTTCAATCCCACTGACTCAGGGCCGCTACAACAGGGACAGGATCTAAAGGAGTGCGCACGAGGGTGAGTCTGAGGAAGGAGTTCCCACTCTCCCCAATCCAAACAGAATTGACTGCATCCTCTTATCTCAAGGTAAAAGAAGGGGATGGGGTGGTTGTAGATGAATAACAGTAACTGAATATCAAATTGAATGTGTTAAACCTGAGTCATATTTTCAAAAAAATGTCAAATTTTCTGAACACAAAGTTAGGGTTGTGAAAATACCCTGCCCAATTTTTTCATTCAACCCTCATGAAATTGAGAACTTTCTGCAACTTGTATGAATTAATTGCAGGCCTCATTGATTGTAGAAAAGTTTCACACAGGGGTGCATGAAGGGTCCCCTCTCAGGGGGAAATATCCTTCCAATTTTAGTAAATTCAGGTGGGGGAAATATCCTTCCAATTTTCATAGGTGGCGGGGGGAGGGGTGGGGCTACAGGGGGCTTAGGTCCCCCTATAATTTCAATGGGGGCGGGACCCCAATAATCATTTTTAATTTTCATATTTTTGGTAATTTTTAATTGCTCCAAGACTTAATTAATATGTTCTCTTTATATAATAGCTTAGATCATGCAGTCCACAATTACAATCTACAATTATACAAAACAAAAACTTCGAAGTTTTTGTAAGTCATTTTCTGTAATGGACCTTCCTGACTAAAATGGAAAATGTCCAGTCATATGGTCATAATTACTTGCATTACGTCTGATCAATGAGAACTCTCCTCCCTGGTCTGATTCTGATACATTATTAGCGGGCTTTATTGGATGTTGGCACTATTGACTATTGGCCTATACCTGAAAGCAGATATAGTATTTATTTTCTAACATTTTGGAAAGTTAGGTTACTCACTTGCATAATAAAACATGGGGAAAATTGTAAATGTATTAAGACCTCCAACTGTTCTTTATCAATTAAAAGCTGCCCGTTTCATTCTATTAATTTTGCAGTAAAATTGTGTTTTCAAATAGCGTATATTGAACAGCAGACTTTTTTGGAGAATATTACGAGTCCAAATATATATTTTTTTTTATGCAGGTCCGTAGCCAGGACTTTATTTTTTTGTATAAAAGGGCACTATATTTCTGCACCTTGGAATTTTTTTAATGGGAACGCAACGCTCGACATCAGGTTTATTTACCTGGGAGTAGAAGGCTATAAATTTATCAAATGGTCAAAACCGTTCTGGTACTTCAACAAGCTTTGAAATTCCAAGTTTTTATTATGTATTTAGATTTCAAAAGAGCACTTTCTCAGAAGAGGTGTGTTCTTCATAGGAAAGTTTTGAAAATGTAAAATAATCTATTTGTAATATATTAACACTTTATGCGATATTGTATTTAATATATGAAGTAAGACACTGAGAGATATAGGGGGAGGGGCGGGATATAGAACAGGTTTGTTTAAAAAGTGTGACAAAATTTACACATGTTTATGTTGGAAGCTTATCAAACATTTTTCTTTTAGACTACACATATTTTTCAAAGAGTGACCATAGATCTATACCCATGCACAGAAACATGAACAATAAAACATATTTCCACATAATGCATTTTCTTGATTTTTTTTTTTGTATGTGTATTATATTTCTGTTTGACATGAAATTTGACTTGTGTAATATTACATGTACTTTCTTCCTATGCATTTTGAGGTACTTTTTTGCCTTTCAAATGTCAATTTTGCGAAAAATAAAAAAAAAATTTGAATCGATTTACGCTTGTTTTAGTGGGCCCCCCAATATTTTTTCCTTCCTGCACAGCTGATTTTCAGACAATTTTTCAGGTAGTTTCCTTCATTTTCGAGCAATTTTCGTTGATTTTTGGAACATTTTCTTCCTTTTTGTCAAATTTCCTTCTATCTTTTTTTTCGATTTTTTAAGAATTTCCTGAAATTGTTAGGCAATTGTGTTCATTTCAGGAAATTTCTTATAATTTTTGGGAAATTCATTTTTGGGAAATTTACTTCAATTTCGGGAAATTTACTTCATTTTTGGGCAGTTTTAGGAAACTGGGCAAAGTTTTTTAGAAATATGGCAAATTTTAGGAAAATTTAAAGAAAATTTAGCAAATTTTCAGGAAATTTGGCAAATTATCGGGAAATTTTCTAAAATTTGCTTCACCTTTTGGCACATGTTGCTAACTTTGACCAAATTTCCTAATAATTTTACAAAATTTGTCTCTGAACCAGGCAAGTGAAATCCTCTCAGGGGCCATTCCCCTGCCCCCTCTCCCCACCCCCATCCACTTCCTATGCCTCTGTTCTCACTTGTGTGTGAGCTCGCAATCAGACCCACTTTAATCGATCCAATTGCGGGAGCGCAAAAGTGAGCTGGAAGTTGAAAGGAGAGTCACACAAAAATCTGTAAAATATAGCAGAACAAGTTATTATAGGAATCTGCATATTAACTATGATCACAGGACACTGATCTGTACTCACACATGTTGTTTGAGAATCTCATTGGTGGATCTGATCGCCTGCTCCGGATTATGATCTTGCCCTCAACTAGGATCAAGATCAAGTGACTGCAATCATATACAGTGACATTCTTACAGTAAAAAAAATGGCAGATCTGGTCTCCTGCAATGGGTCTGATTGCGAGGTCATACTCTAGTGAGAACACGGTCTGAGGAAAAACATGTCTGTCCTAGGAGATTCATGCTTCCAATCAATGGTGTGGAGCCTTGGGAAGAAATCTATCAAGTGTCATGCATGAGTGTGAATTATAATGCATGAATGGGGTGGTAAATGTCTGTAATTATTCAAGCAGGGTATTTCAGCTAATAAAATGTTAAAAGCTTGATATCTGCATCTGACTTCATGTGGAAGAATAGTTGGTGTAGAAATTAAAAGTTCAGGAACTTCTTCATAGGCTTAACAATCTATTTTGAACTTTGAAGGAGTCAACCTGGTGCAAATTTTTATGCTGAAAAGGATAGGGTTGAATTGGTGACTCTTATGTGCTATGGTAACGGTAGGATTGTATTATTTCATACTACTGCAGAAGTATACAGAGAGATGTCTACTACATTTGTCAATACAATTTTCACTTGATATAAAGGAGAAACCCAGACTTGAAGGATTAGTTCAGTGGTCAAGCAAGTTCATCTTTGATGAAAGAGGACTTTAAAAGAAACAAAATGGTGAAGAAAGCATTCAAAAATCTTTTTCCATTAAGGAGATGTTCAAGTTTAAAGTTTGGTATTATTTCTGTAGAAACGACTGAAATCAGACCAGTTGTGACGTCACAGCTTCAGATTCCTCAAAGTTTTTACTTTTTTTTACTTTAAATTATTTATCCTCAAACTTTCTTCAGGTGGAATATTATAGATATTCTTCCGAGATTCAGTTTTACTACTTTTTTGACATAGCCCATGGTTTATAAGCCACAGAATCGCAGGACAAAATATGATAGAATACAAAGACTTTAGAGGAATCTGAGGCAATGACATCACAACTACTGTAGTCTGATTTCAGTCGGTTCTATACAAATGATACCAAACTTTAAACTGAAATATCTCCTTAAGGGAATAAGATTTTTCAACGCTTTTTTCACTATTTTGTTTCTTTTAAAGTCTTCTTTCATATAGTTCTAAAGTTAGTAAATTGTAGAGAAATTGACCCACCAATCTTTTTATGAATCTCAATCCACCAGTGTGAAAATTTCTGTATCTTAGATGTTTTATAATAAGTTTTTCTTTAAAGGTCTTTAACGTCTTAACCTCAAGAATATTTAGTTAAAAATCATCTAATGAATGAAAAAACATAAAACATAGTAAACAAGTCTAAAAATTTCATATAAATACAAAATCATCAAATGAGTAAAAACAGAACATAGTAAACAAGTCTAAAAATTTCATATAAATACAAAATCATCAAATGAGTAAAAAACATAGGACAGTAAAGCCAAAAATATCATATAAATACAAAATCATCAAATGACTAAAAACATAGAACATAGTAAACAAGTCTAAAAATATCATATAAATACAAAATCAAATGAGTAAGAAACATAGGACACAGTAAACAAGTCTTAAAATATCATATAAACACAAAATCATCAAATGAGTAAAAAAACAGTAAACAAGTCTAAAAATATCATATAAATACAAAATCATCAGATGAGTAAAGAAACAGGACATAGTAAACAAGTCTAAAAATATCATATAAATACAAAATCATCAGACGAGTAAAGAAACATAGGACATAGTAAACAAGTCTAAAAATATCATATAAATACAATATCTTGTCAACCCGACTAAGATTTTAGGTCCCCAATAAACAGAAAACACATCAGAAAATCAATTTACCCTTTACCAGGCCTGGCGAAGAGCTTGTTGAATGTTATCTCCGAAAGAAAAAGTACACACATTTTCACATTCAAATACCTCAGACACAGAACATTCCGTCGAAGAGTATGAAGGAAACCTGTTTAATCCTGTAATTTTATATATTGTCTGACTGAATGTCCATATGCATGTATGTGTGCTACTACATACAAGCCTTATGTTGTTCATATGTCATCTGTTGACGTCACAAAATTGAAATAAAAGAAATAAAAAAAGGATATTCAGTCATTTATATAAGTGGTTGAAAGATGTTTTATGAAGATTGTAAATGATTTTTTAAGCCGTATATATATTTAAAAGTTGTTGCAAATGAACTGGTCACTTGGTACCAAAATTGAAATACATGTCATCAGACCTTTATAAATTTTGGTTTTAATTAACAGTCATTGAATGTTATAAATATGTTTTTCTTCAAAGTTTTGACTGATTTAAGCTTGAGGAGTTTCAAAAGTATACTGAATTTGTGATGTATGTCTAATTCGGTAGATAGTTCAGAATCTTTGTGTAATTCTTTATATTTCTATCTTTAAATTTCAGTCACTGAAAGGATTAAACTTTCCTGCTGCATTTTGATTGGAATGTTTGTCATTACGTAGCCAGCCCCCTCTCTATCTCTGGAAAATCTTTCAATTACTTCCTAATCTTTGTATTATTATTGTTGTTGTTGTTGGTAGTGGTGGTGGTGGTGGTGTTGTTGTTCTTGTTGTTGTTATTGACTAATTAAAGGATTACTTCAGTGGTGAAGCAAGTTCATATGAAAGAGGACTTAAGTTCATATGAAAGAGGACTTCTTCAAAAGAAACAAAAGTAGTGAAGAATGCATTCAAAAGTCGTATGCTCATATTTTAACAACTATTTTAAGTGCATTGTGGGAACTGGTTCTATACTAGTCCCACAAAAACCACCACAAAAACATCATGAGCGTCAGATGCAAAATAAGCAAATAATGTAACAAAACTTCAATTTAATCAAATAAATTACGTTATCCGTCAACAAATGTTGGGTGGGTGCTTATTAGAGAGCAGGGGTCCCTAATTCGTCGAATATAGTAATTGTGAAAATCCATTCTTGTAAGAATGTATGTTATTTGGTTGACATTATTATTTTGAGCCCAGTGTGCAATAACATTTACTATACAATAGTTCAAACTTAAGATCCGTAATGCACATCGGAACCTCAAAACCTTTGGTTTTCTGATTTTCAGAGTGGGAATTAGGTTGTGAATTTCCCCGAAAAGAGACTGGTACTGTTTATAGTGCAAAGTGTATTTTAGTAATTAATAATGAACTTCAAGATATCTGCGGCTCGGACATGTGTGTAATCTGTGTGATCTTTGGTATTTTCAACTTCTCATATGATGAGGGGACAATAAATATTCGCAACAGTTTACAATGTAAAGTCTGTGTTTAATTCCGTTTTGACTGACAATGTAATGCTAATCTGTAACTCTGCTTGTCATCCCTGAATGTATCCTTAAACTTCTCCGTCACAGACGAGTTTGTGTAACAACGTTGAAGACTCAAAATCTTTTGGGCAGAATTTGCTGTACCCCTTCAAAGAAGTATGATAGGCCATTAAAAATAAATAAGAAAATACCAAATTCTCTAGTCACACTAGCATAAAAACTTGCATGTATTGATGCTTCAAAATTGAAAATGATGTCAAATACCTAATGTTAAACCAATTTGCTACTGTACTTCCATAGTTTTGAGAGGTTTTTAGCTTCTTTTTTTGAATACGTCACTAGATCTTCAGAATGCTCTGTATGCTGCTTTTGTTGTGATATTTTGTTAAGATTTTTGTGATTGTTGGAGATATTATTCATTGTCCTATTCTGTTTGAACTTTCCATTTTTATCCCTGAGGCAATGCATGCAATCATTCCATAATCCCTAATATAAAACTGAGCTATACAAGATGGAATTATATGTTCTTGCTTTTTCAGCAGATTTCTAATGAAAGTAAAATCAAAATGCATAATCTTTATAAAAGTACTGTGTTTGTATGTAGACTATACTGTATAATGATATTTGTATCTTCTTTTATTCAAATTGTGCTGAACTTTTGATTCTGATGCGATAGCATCAGGAACCTACAGTATGCGGTCATTACGGCGTGTGTGTGACGCTACATGTTGCTCGTAAACACAATATCTCAAGAACCATACGCCGGATTCATTTTATATGTAGTACATACATAGCTCATGGTCCGAAGATGTGCCCTATTGTTTTTGGTGGCGATGCCTTGCATATTAATGAGTAGGTGGGGCTTAATGTAAAATCTAATTGAAATTTCTAATTCTAACAACGGCATATCTGTTTTGTTTCACATGTGGTAGTTATGATGTTAGCTAGTTTGTACATGCATGGTACCAAAATGTTGAATTTCATTAATATGCATAGTGGGCAGGGTTTGACATGATTTTGTTGAAAAGAGCTTTACGTGGGATTCAGTTCATATGTGGTACACAGATAGCCCATGGTCCGCAGATGTACCCTATTGGTTTTGGTGGTGATGTTGTGCATATTAATGAGTATAGGTGGGCTTAATGATAAAATCTTGAAATGTTCCTATTTTAACAACCACTTGTCTGTTTTGTTTTTATTTTTGGTGTAATTATGATGTTCACTAGTGTGTATATGTTTAAGGTAACCAAAATGTTGAAGGTTTAAATGTTAAATATCATTCATATGCATAGTTTGAGCTTAACATGATTTTGTTGAAAAGAGCTTGTAAACTCAGTATCTCAAGAATATATGGGATTCAGGTTATATGTGGTACACAGATTGAGCATGGACTGCAGATAAGTGCCCTATTGTTTTGGTGGTGATGCATATTAATGAGTATAGGTGGGCTTAATGGTAAAATCTTGAAATGTTCCTATTTTAACAACCACTTGTCTGTTTTGTTTTATATTTGGTGTAATTATGATGTTCACTAGTGTGTATATGCTAAAGGTAACCAAAATGTTGAAGGTAACCAAAATGTTAAATTTCATTCATATGCATAGTAGGCGGGGCTTAACATGATTTTGTTGAAAAGAGCTTGTAAACACAGTATTTCAAGAATACATGGGATTCAGGTTATATGTGGTACACAGATTAAGCATGGACTGCAGATGAGTGCCCTATTGTTTTTGGTGGCAATGTCATGCATATTAATGAGTAGGCGGGGCATAAAGTTAAAATCTTGAAATGCTCATATTTTAACAACCGCATATCTGTTTGGTTTCATATTTGAAATAATTATGTAATTGTTAGCAAGTGTATACATGTTAATGGCATACAAATGGTTGAATTTAATTGTGAAATTCCATTCCTTTGAGAACTGAGTTTGGTTGTCATTGTTATTTTAAGCCCATTGTGCAATAACATTTATTATACAATAGTTCAAGCTTAAAATCCATGCCATTGGAACCTCAAAACCTTTGGTTTTCTGGTTTAATATGGATTAAATTACTGTATGTGTTAAGGGGTAAAAATATCAAATCTTGTTATTTGAGAATTGTACAAATATATGGATTTCTTGAGCAAGCAAAGTACACCTTCAGGTTTGTATAGGACTGAATGGAGCACTATATGAAAAGGAAATATAGTATGATATGATATGTCGTGTGGTAGGATGTGATGTAATATTATATTGGAAAATGATATCAACAAAAAGGTGAAAATTGTTGGAAAATGTTTTTTGTTTTCTTTTCATTTTCTCATATTCTGTTTGAACTTTCCTTTTAAACCCTGAGGCGAATCATGCAATCAATCATCCCAGAATCCCTAATGTAAAACTGAGTTATACAAGACAATGTTTGTTTGACAGTAAAATGTGTCATCTTGGATAAAATACTGTATTTTTTATTTGTGCTGTTATGATATGGCTGTATTACGTATCGTTTATCGTGGTGAAAAATATTGAGATATTTTGGTATATCGCGATATTTTGGTATATAGCGATATTTTTCAAGAAAACCGACTCATGACACAAATTGTAAATATTACTAGGCCTAATTCGTTTATGTATACATGAATGATGAACGCAAGAAAAAAATAATTTCCATCTTGCAGACGACATGATTGCGTGACTATTACGTTTCAGATTTCATCACGCATCACATGTTCATCTTTGGTAATTCAGCCAATGATGAATCATCAAGTGAGAGGCATGTTCTGGGCCAATAATTTGTTCTTTTGTCAATCGGAGCGTGCCAGTGCGGGTGAAGGAGCATGATTTTTAATTAGTTTTTTTAATGTTTCACAACATTTTTGCTCAATTTAGAGTTGATTTAGAAACAAATCACAAAGGTTTTCTCAAAGGTTTCTCCAGATAATAAACTGGTTTTAGATTTTAAGAATGCTGACGATTGCTGCACTTTAGGATAATTTGTCTTGAAATGTTCCTATTTTAACAACCACTTGTCTGTTTTGTTTTATATTTGGTGTAATTATGATGTTCACTAGTGTGTATATGCTAAAGGTAACCAAAATGTTGAAGGTAACCTAAATGTTAAATATCATTCATATGCATAGTGGGCGGAGCTTAACATGATTTTGTTGAAAAGAGCTTGTAAACTCAGTATCTCAAGAATATATGGGATTCAGGTTATATGTGGTACACAGATTGAGCATGGACTGCAGATAAGTGCCCTATTGTTTTTGGTGGTGATGTCGTGCATATTAATGAGTATAGGTGGGCTTAATGGTAAAATCTTGAAATGTTCCTATTTTAACAACCACTTGTCTGTTTTGTTTTATATTTGGTGTAATTATGATGTTCACTAGTGTGTATATGCTAAAGGTAACCAAAATGTTGAAGGTAACCTAAATGTTAAATATCATTCATATGCATAGTGGGCGGAGCTTAACATGATTTTGTTGAAAAGAGCTTGTAAACTCAGTATCTCAAGAATATATGGGATTCAGGTTATATGTGGTACACAGATTGAGCATGGACTGCAGATAAGTGCCCTATTGTTTTTGGTGGCAATGTCATGCATATTAATGAGTAGACAAGGCATAAAGGTAAAATCTTAAAATGCTCATATTTTAACAACCGCATATCTGTTTTGTTTCATATTTGAAATAATTATGTAACTGTTAGCAAGTTACATGTTAATGGAATAAAAATAGTTGAATGTAATTGTGAAATTCCATTCCTTTAAGAACTGAGTTTGATTGTCATTGCTATTTTTAGCCCATTGTGCAATAACATTTCTTATACAATAGTTCAAACTTGAAATCCATAATGCGCATCGGATTCCAAAACCTGTGATTTTCTGGTTTAATATGGATTAAATTACTGTATGTGTCAAGGGGTAAAAATATCAAATCTTGTTATTTGAGAATTGTACAAATATATGGATTTCTTGAGCAAGCAAAGTACACCTTCAGGTTTGTATAGGACTGAATGGAGCACTATATGAAAAGGAAATATAGTATGATATGATATGTCGTGTGGTAGGATGTGATGTAATATTATATTGGAAAATGATATCAACAAAAAGGTGAAAATTGTTGGAAAATGTTTTTGTTTTCTTTTCATTTTCTCATATTCTGTTTGAACTTTCCTTTAAACCCTGAGGCGAATCATGCAATCAATCATCCCAGAATCCCTAATGTAAAACTGAGTTATACAAGACAATGTTTGTTTGACAGTAAAATGTGTCATCTTGGATAAAATACTGTATTTTTTATTTGTGCTGTTATGATATGGCTGTATTACGATCGCTTATCGTGGTGAAAATATTGAGATATTTTGGTATATCGCGATATTTTGGTATATAGCGATATTTTTCAAGAAAACCGACTCATGACACAAATTGTAAATATCACTAGGCCTAATTCGCTTTATGTATACATGAATGATGAACGCAAGAAAAAATAATTTCCATCTTGCAGACGACATGATTGCGTGACTATTACGCTTCAGATTTCATCACGCATCACATGTTCATCTTTGTAATTCAGCCAATGATGAATCATCAAGTGAGAGGCATGTTCTGGGCCAATAATTTGTTCTTTTTGTCAATCGGAGCGTGCCAGTGCGGGGTGAAGGAGCATGATTTTTAATTAGTTTTTTTTTTAATGTTTCACAACATTTTTGCTCAATTTTAGAGTTGATTTAGAAACAAATCACAAAGGTTTTCTCAAAGGTTTCTCCAGATAATAAACTGGTTTTAGATTTTAAGAATGCTGACGATTGCTGCACTTTAGGATAATTTGTCTTGAAATGTTCCTATTTTAACAACCACTTGTCTGTTTTGTTTTATATTTGGTGTAATTATGATGTTCACTAGTGTGTATATGCTAAAGGTAACCAAAATGTTGAAGGTAACCTAAATGTTAAATATCATTCATATGCATAGTGGGCAGGGAGCTTAACATGATTTTGTTGAAAAGAGCTTGTAAACTCAGTATCTCAAGAATATATGGGATTCAGGTTATATGTGGTACACAGATTGAGCATGGACTGCAGATAAGTGCCCTATTGTTTTGGTGGTGATGTGAGCATATTAATGAGTATAGGTGGGCTTAATGATAAAATCTTGAAATGTTCATATTTTAACAACCACTTGTCTGTTTTGTTTTTATTTTTGGTGTAATTATGATGTTCACTAGTGTGTATATGTTTAAGGTAACCAAAATGTTGAAGGTAACCAAAATGTTAAATTTTATTAATATCCATAGTGGGCGGGGCTTAACATGATTTTGTTGAAGAGAGCTTGTAAACACAGTATCTCAAGAATGATATATGGGATTCAGGTAGTATGTGGTACACAGATTGAGCATGGACTGCAGATATGTGCCCTATTGTTTTTGGTGGCAATGTCATGCATATTAATGAGTAGACAAGGCATAAAGATGCTCATATTTTAACAACCGCATGTCTGTTTTGTTTCATATTTGAAATAATTATGTAACTGTTAGCAAGTTACATGTTAATGGAATAAAATAGTTGAATGTAATTGTGAAATTCCATTCCTTTAAGAACTGAGTTTGATTGTCATTGCTATTTTTAGCCCATTGTGCAATAACATTTCTTATACAATAGTTCAAACTTGAAATCCATAATGCGCATCGGATTCCAAAACCTGTGATTTTCTGGTTTAATATGGATTAAATTACTGTATGTGTCAAGGGGTAAAAATATCAAATCTTGTTATTTGAGAATTGTACAAATATATGGATTTCTTGAGCAAGCAAAGTACACCTTCAGGTTTGTATAGGACTGAATGGAGCACTATATGAAAAGGAAATATAGTATGATATGATATGTCGTGTGGTAGGATGTGATGTAATATTATATTGGAAAATGATATCAACAAAAAGGTGAAAATTGTTGGAAAATGTTTTTTGTTTTCTTTTCATTTTCTCATATTCTGTTTGAACTTTCCTTTTAAACCCTGAGGCAAATCATGCAATCAATTATTTCAGAACCCCTAATATGAAACTGAGTTATACAAGATGATGTTTGTTTGACAGTAAAATGTGTCATCGTGGATCCAATACTGTATTTCTTATTAGTGCTGTCACGATATGGCTGTATTACGTATCGATTATTGTGGTGAAAAATATTGAGATATTTTGGTTTATCGCGATATTTTGGTATATAGCGATATTTTTCAAGAAAACCGACTCATGACACAAATTGTAAATATCACTAGGCCTAATTTGTTTATGTATACATGAATGATGAACGCAAGAAAAAAATAATTTCCATCTTGCAGACGACATGATTGCGTGACTATTACGTTTCAGATTTCATCACGCATCACATGTTCATCTTTGGTAATTCAGCCAATGATGAATCATCGAAGTGAGAGGCATGTTCTGGGCCAATAATTTGTTCTTTTTGTCAATCGGAGCGTGCCAGTGCGGGGTGAAGGAGCATGATTTTTAATTATTTTTTTTTTTAATGTTTCACAACATTTTTGCTCAATTTTAGAGTTGATTTAGAAACAAATCACAAAGGTTTTCTCAAAGGTTTCTCCAGATAATAAACTGGTTTTAGATTTTAAGAATGCTGACGATTGCTGCACTTTAGGATAATTTGTCATTCAATTGGACGTCTTTGCTCTGTGACTTAGATCCTTTTAAATTATGAGATGTCTTCCAAACTAAAGTTTTGGAGGGTGTGAATGGCTTTGTCCCATTAAAGAAAGTATGTAGGCGTAATCGGCCAGTGTGGATGTTTAAGTGGAGGTATAAGTGTAACGGGGTGTAGCGTTGTTGAATAAATATCAGAGACCAGAATAAAACAAAGTTGATTATGACAGGTGGTAGCTTCCAAAACAAAACTAAGTCACACAGATAGGTTATAATCTAGAAATTCATTGCAGAATATGCTGATTCAAGTTCCAGGATACACACAGGAAAACTATTACCAAAAGATGAAGATCATGAAGTTACAGGTTTTAGCGTCTGGAATACAACTTAATAGATCTAGGTCTGAATTCCCACTGACTAATCTTTAAGAGGGAAGCAGTGTTTAAAAGATCTAATTCCAATTATTTTTTTTTTCCTTAATGTTGAGGAAACAATTAGCAGGGAAATGCACATGAAGTGCATGTTTTTCAAAGAAACAATTAAACTTCACTTATATGATTGAAAGTAAAAAGTATATAAAAAGACATTTAACCAGAATAACCCTTACTCATTCTATCACAGTTGTAAACAAAGTTGAGTGACTAAAACGCTCATAAGACTAAATCCCCATTCATAAAATTTGTTTGAAAAGAGGCAGCCTTCCATCATTGCATAGCCTCCTAGGAAGGTCATAGGGTCAACTTTGTTTGAAATGTTTTGGATAGACTATGACATCACAATGACATCTCATTCTAAGAATTAGAAAAGATTTGTAAATGACAGGAAGTACCCATGTTATAATATGCCCACACCTGCTAAGTTTGGTCCCCAAACTTGCTCTAAAAAAGATATAAACTAGGGAACGGATATGAAACACACTTAAGGGGAATAATACTAAGTAGCAAAACTATTGTAGATATGTGACATATGGGAATGTTTTACCTCAAAAGGCGCCTAAGGAAAAAAATTGCCGAGCCAGCTATCTGTAATGTGTTACGGAAAACTATCAATTAACTTGGGACGATTTGGATTGTACCATTATTATGCGGGTTGGTTTTAAGAACAAAGTCATTGAAACAATAGTTGAATACTATTAATTTGCACACAGTGGAGGCTTAGTTCCTTAAGATTTTCTTTGAGGGCGAAAAAATTATGGATTTTTAAACACACATGAATTAAAGGCTGTTCATGTGTATATTTATCATACAAAAGTAGGCTGGTCTTGTGTGTATATTTATCATACAAACGTATTATGTGGTTTCACAGATTTGAGTGTTTACGCATAACGTGGTCATAGTCAGGATTGTCACTCTTGATAATACCAGTGACTGTCAGAGGCTGAGATGGCATATGGGAGAGGGGTGGGACAGCATGAGGGAGAGGGTGGGACGGTATGTAGGAGAGGGTGGGATGGCTTGTCATGTTTGATGGCATAGCATGCCACATGTGGGATATAGGCCAAGTGGAATAGAACTTTAGACAATATTTTATTTAACAACTAGCCAGTTCCAATGATATATCTTTGAAGCAAAACAAATTAAATGAAATTTAATGCACACACAACTTCAGTTCAAAAGTTTGTTAGACAAGGCATTGCTGATGAGAAACTTGTAATTCATTTTTTTAAACAAATGTATGACAAATTGTACTTGTGCTGAATAAAAAATAATTTTTAAGAATGCAGTGATAAGAAAAGATATAAAAAAATTTAGTCAAGGATATAATAAACAGATATTAATTCATACAAAAAGTTTAATAAATAGCATACTTCTTCATTTTTGGTACCATAATTATGCAACCTAACGTTGTGCCTCGCTCTTGCACTTTGTTCATGATTGTTGTCGATAATAATTTAGCCATATAATGTTTTAATTTCTGATGAATACAGTCATATAATAAGAAATTTATCTCAATGTAACAAAATATACTAGAAAACTGTTTAAAATGGAAGAAAATAAGCCAAAATCCGACATTGGAAACCGCTTATCGCCTCTTCACAGCATGTTTACAATACACAAACAACAGGAAACCCTCTGCACACAGTAGTACAGTCCATGCAGCTCAGGTGTGCTAAGATTACATCAGAATTAAATTAAAGGGATACATGAGCGGACACTAAATGTTCTCATCGATTTCTATTTGTTGGGAAGTACAGGCCCTTTTTTGAACCAATCACATTAAATTTGATATATATGGTAAATAGATACAGTATATGTTAAATGTCAGGCTGTGTGAAATGGACTCCCAAATACTTTCTTCATTCATAAGTTACAAAGGTCCAAGCGGTGATAACCTTGTGATTTTGCTTGCGCTCTCATTAAAAAACAAGAAAAAACACTTTTTATAGTTTACAAAGTACGGTACTTTTTAAAAATAATTAAATGAAAATGGTCTCAAACATTGGATGATGAATTCAAGTTCTCTATGCCGTTTGAAATGGTACAAAATATTCAGAGACTTGAGTTATAACGTTTGAAGTGCAAAATATGTGCAATTTTTCAGAGCGTTTTGCACAGTTAAGGAGATCATCGCAAGTGTATGAACCAAACATTTCCATATTTACATATAGGTTTTTTTCCGTAGCTGCACCTAAGCTATGGAACTCTATTCCTTTGAACATTCGTTGTTGTACTTCCTTGAACAAGAACAATATCAAAACGTACTTGTTCACCATTGCTTATAATTGACTTTGTTTACATTCCTGGTGTTTGTCATATGTATATTTCATATGTTCTATGCAATTTTCGCTATGTTTCTTTTCAGCGCCTCGGATTATGTTCGCATAGATAGATTGGCGCTCAAAAAATGCATAATTATTATTATCTTTATCACAGTATGAGTGATAAACATCAGAATATGATACAATATATATGGAAAATATGAAAAATGAAATCTTAAATTCATAGACATAGGAATGATACCAAGTCAAACTCAAAGCAAAAAATCAATATCAACAAAGGTAACAATATTAAAATATAAATCATCAGTGTTCCGCAAAATTGTAGCAGATATGAAAGAAGTTATGAAAAACTCATAAACGTCATAAATGAACAACATTGAATTGATAAAATAAAAGAAACAAAATCATTAGTCATACAAATGACACACCAAGAAATAAGTGAAGCTAATAATGTGCATAAATAATCGTACCTCATCCCCAATATAATACATGTTTTATGTATAGCCATGAACTAAAACACAGGTAATTTGTATTACCTGCCACTTTCTCTTTTCCTTTGTCAGATATAGGGTGACAGCTATTCAACCTACTTTGTTTCCTCAAAAAATCAAAAGCTATTCAACCTACTTTGTTTTCATAAAAGATCAAAACGTGAATATACATAAAAGTGATAGTACAGAACACACTTGCTGAGAGGAGAAATCATATTGTTTGAACAGTTTCACTCTGAGCAACAAAATATATATATATATATAATACAAGGCAATTTGTAAAATACACAATCATCTAGAATTTAAATGAAACAAGATAAAAAAGGCAAAGTAATGAACTTCTGCAAAACCTAAGCAACTGCAGAGAAATCATAAATGAACGATCCGAAGCATGTCAAAATATAAAAGAGCAAAGTTGATTGATGTGTGTCGAATGAAAAGGAGCAACATAATAAGTCACTGCTTAGCAAACATTTATAAACCTCTGGATTTAATAAATGAGCGTATACATGCAAAGAGAACTTCACCAGGCTTATTGAAAGTTTCACCTGAAGATAGACAAACATCAGCACAAATACACACACAAGAATAGGTTTGGCCGCAAGTAGAAATCAGACATTTTGAACTTTCAAACTCTGGGCTGCAAAAAATGGAACAAATATGAGAGGTTTCTATAGCGTCACCTGTACTGTCGTATAGGTCCCGTATGGGAGAATCATAATAGTTTCAACTTCAGGCTATGACACATACAGAAGAAACAAAATACATGCTAGCACTTTTAGTCTTAGGTTTCGACTCGAAGGCATTTGTACTAGAAAAAAAAAATCACCATCTTGCACTTGTAAAGATAAAAACATATAAGTCTGGTAAAGCACACAATGAATGAATGTACTCACCCAATTAAAGAAATACTTGCAGTTGAGTGTTTATGATAAAAATGGTCAAGAAAGTTCACACATGGAAGATTCTCTGAGGGTAACATAACTAGTCGTCTATATGGTACAGGTTGCAGTGAAGTTGCATGGTATAAAACAAATAAATTCCTATCTGGTAGTGATGTAATTTCTTGCATGTTTTAGCTAATCCTCTTGTGACACATGGTAACGGTTTGAAGTAGACCAAAGAGTTCTCACGGATGGATATTCGGCGTTTAAGCTTTTCGCAAAGTATGGTTAATGAGTGGAATGGTTTGCCTGAATAAGCTTGCACGGTTTACCGGTTTTGTAACTGGAACCGTGGTTTCGATCTGATTCGTGTTTTATAAAAAATTGAAAGTCCAAAACAAAACAAAAAAATCACTGTAATAAAAAATATATATATAAAAGATAGTCGAGACCAAAAATTGACCCTTTTATTTCAATCGCAAAAAGGAACAAAACGAAAGTTCATCAGAGGCTCTGCTCTGTTAAGAATAAATTTTGACTTCACCATCTTCTAAGTATCAATCAGCTTTTGATATATTGGGTGAAAATATGTGATATTTATGCATTGTTTAGCATTAATATTTAGCACTTTGTTAAAGGAGTGAAATTGCATGATCGTTATGGAATAACATGATGCAAAACAAAGATAAGATATTCCCATGTAATCAGTATTACTTACTAGGAAGCTGGTACTGTATATGATTCACAATTAGATTGCAAGAGAAAACGATCATTTATCCCCTCAAAAGTGTTTATTCTTTTCCGATCTCATTTTCATGTGTAAAATATAGTTTTGAACAACTGTCCTGGTCAGAATTGTTCAGATTTAAAGAGAACGAAGGATTTCATGCATTTTGTTTGGAAATTTTTTTTCCGTTCCCCTATAATTATGTTTACAGGACTAGCTATGGAATCTTCCATTCCAGTCAGGTGTGTATGTAATTGACCCATGGCACGTGTGATTTGCTTGGGATTACAAGCTCAAACGATTTTATTACAGTACTTCGAAGTGGAGGGAGTTTATATAGGTTTTTTGTGGACCCATTAGGTGATAGCCTTGTTGGTATGCATAAATCAGTAATATTATCTCTGCATTCCACCCTGCATATTGTATCACAAGTAGAAAGAACAAACAGAATGTTCAAATACAGATGTGTTTTGCCGTTTTATACGATTCTGAGTCACTAAAATTATTGCTTGTCATTGTTAAATGTTTCAAATCAATGTAGAACTATAAATATTATCTGCAGAGTGCCAAAGAATTGATTTTACTTGGGTGCGTGGTCTGTGTTGTAAAAAAAAAATGTTTTCATAGCTCCTTGCTGAAACAAGTACGGAATACAATGTAATTCAGTTTAATTTTCAATCACGATGTATTAAAATTACGTATCGTATTATTCCTATAGAGATTGCAGGTAATACACTTAATTTTTCATTTTGATGAAGAAAATACGAATTTGGTGGGGAGTGGGACACTGCTTCTCATTAGTGGGCATTTTCTTTTGTGAAAACTACCATTCGCACAGTTTTGGCAAATACCATATCAGCCTAAAGGTCTGCATGATTAATGATTTTTTTTGGGTGGGTGGGGTTGAACTTTAAGAGCCATGGTCTGTGGCCATGGTTAATGTTTCAAAGAAATGTTGAGTATCAAGTGGGTGATGGGATCTCAACTGTAAGATTTTCCTGCAACAATTGTACTGCGTGATCAAGTATACTCACATTGTGCATTTGGAGGCTTAATTTGTATCTGTTTTACAACTATACAACAAATTTCTTTTCTTTTAACATGAAAGAAATTTGAAATCATCACTATGAATAGAAATCATGAACATAAGGGCATAAAGATGGCCTGTCAAAAGGGCCTTTTTATAACCTTTTTACGTGACTGGCTTGGGACATTGGGAACTGTTTAATGCCTTTTGGACCTAGCCTGACAAAGGGATAAAATCAGCATCATTTGAGCGGCAAATGGGGTAATAAAATCACTTTACATGCAAATAACATTACAGTTTAAATTCATTTTATTAATCAATGCCTCCGTTATCATTTTCAACATTATTTTCAGAAAATACTGTGATACAAACATCGTTAGCTTCTTTTATATAACAGTGCATGTAGTGACTGTAATGCACTTTATGTTCAGAGCTTGTTTACATTATGGGTGAAAAACTGGTTTTCAGTCAAAACCGGTTTTTGTTTTGAAAACCGGCTAATTTCACGTTGGGACAAAACCAAGCTTAGTTCTGATTAATCAAATCAAGTGGTATATTATATCATGTGATAATAAGATGTACGAGAAATGCTGAAATAGCAGGATTTCTTGATCACGGAAGGTACTCCTTCAAGTTTGTATGGAACTGAAAGGTTCAGTTAAGTAGTGCAGGCATAATGCTTCTGCTATACAAGAAGGAAATGTAGTATGATATGACATGATCAAATGTGGTGTGATGTAATGTAAGCTGATCTAAGGTGTGTTGAAAGATTTTTTGAATATTCCTTTGAGGAGATTTATGTCTGATGTTTTAAAAATGGCTGAGTACAGACTAGAAGCTTTGATATCACTCTTCTTCAGTAGACTTTTGTGACTTAAAACTATTTGTAGAAAGAAAAAAAATAATTAAAAGTTATTTCCTGTAGCTTATAATAGACCAGAACCAAGTTTAGTATTGAAACCAGTGAAATAAAGAAAGCTTGAGATCCATTGTGTCTGCAAATCAGAACGATCTTTAGATAAATTTCCTCATCTCTTTTGTACTTCCATTGCTCTCTGTCACATGATGTGCATTTCTTGAAGTAGTTCTTAATTGATATTAGCTTTTCTGATGGGATTGATTGACAGGCAGAAGATTTAAGATTTTGATGAGAATCAGCTACTTGTTATCTTCAGTGTTCAAATGGTAGATCAACACATAATGTGCAGCGCTTTAGTGCAAGAAATATTCCTGTGAATTTTCAATTCCATAGATATGATAGAGGATTATGAAATAAATAATTTGGTGTAAAAATCAGGCTGATATCTTTTTTTTAATTAGAAGTTATTACATTTCAAAAATTGTGCTTATTGTGTGTTGAAAAGTGACCTCACAAGTGTACAGTGTGATGTCATAAAGGCAAATCCAAGATCAGTTTTGTGTATTTCTTTAAAATTAATTGCCTCTTCCTAAATAACTGAAACACATTTTTGTTTATTTATTGAGATGGGGTATAACACACACTTTATAAGAATGTGATTTGCATATCTGCTCATGAATCTTACACTCTTTAAGTGCAAGAAAAATATTTTCTTTTGTTTCAAAGAATTTGATAGAATTGTCCTGGATCTGCCTTTATGACATCATATCTTACACAGCGAGGTCAATTTCCAACACACTTGCGGAATCTTTGAAATGCAATAACCCATAAAACCGAAAGGATATCAACATGATTTTTTTATACCAAATTTATCTTTAATAGTCCTGTATCATATATATGAAAATATATAAAAATAAAATGTCCTTCACATTTTGGAGTATAATCTTTACAACTTGCCATGCAGATGTCTTAATTATGCTTTGGTGAACAAAGGTATCACTGGCCGATTCTGTTTAAAAATGTTTTAGAATTCTGTCAAATCTGTATTTAATTTCTGAGCTTCCATGTACATGTACAGTACTTTAGAATAACACTACCAGACATAAGAAACACACTGTGTTTGCCCATGTACAAAAGCAAACTAAATTACAGAAGTCTAAATGTAATACTGTATGTACTTAGTGGCAAATTTTCCACCTTTTGGCAAAATAAACGAAATAATCATTTTTGTTTACGTTTGGGATGCAATGACTTTATGTATTAAGATTAAACAAATTAATACATATGCATTTATTTGTGTATTCAATTCTTAGCACTTCATATTTCTACTTTCATTTCATTTTTTTCCCTTCAGTCTTTTGTATATTTGTAATGGTTGATCTACTTTGTTAAACCATGGAGGTAAGTGATACCTCCATGGTTAAACCCTCCAGGCTTTTTGAAAGCGCTTCTTTTTACCCTGAGAATTGTATTATGTAAACAAATTTGCTTTGTAAAATGAAATGCAATAATTGCTTTGTCTATTGTATTCCTTATATTGTATCAATATTGACACATTTCTACTTCCTTTTTGTTCACAGGGCTGCTATAGGCATAAGTTTCTACGCCAATTCGACAGCCGCAACAGGGATTCATCACTTTGGGAATGCAGTCACAGAGGCTAATGGCACTATAGGTGAAATAGAACATACAGTAAGTTCGGGGTCGGGTTCTTAGAATTTGATTTTGGTTCTGATGAGATAGCATCAGGAACCTATATTGTCATGATAGCCTGTGTATGTGTGTAATGTATGTGTGTAATGTATGTGTGTAATGTATGTGTGTAATGTATGTGTGTAATGTATGTGTGTATGTTTGTTTGTGACAGCCAGCTCGTAAACCCGATATCTCAAGAACAATACACTGGATTCATGTTATGTGGTACATAGATGGCCCATGGTTGCCCTATTGTTGTGCCCTTTGGTGATGATATGCATATTAATGAGTAGGCGGGGCTTAATGTAAAATTCTTGAAATGCTTATATTTTAACAACCACATTTTGTAATGTTTCATGTTTGGTACAATTATGATGTTAGCTGTTGTGTGTACATGTTTATAATGTAAAAACATTGAATCTCATTAATATGCATAATGGGCATGGCTTAATATGATTTTGCTGAAAAGAGCTTGTAAACATGGTATTTTAAGAACAGTAAACTGGATTAATGTATTATGTGGTACACAAATAAACTATGGTCTATAGATGTGCCCTATTATTTTTGGTGGTGATATCATGCATATTAATGAGTAGGCATGGCTTAATATAAAAATCTTGAAATGTTCTTATTTGGGTGACAATCACATGTTAATTTTTTTCAATATTTGTTATAATAATGATATTAGCTAGTGTATATGTTTGAATTTCATTAATAAGCATAGTGGGCGGGGCTTAATATGATTTTGTGAAAAAAAAGCATAAATAAACACAATATCTCAAAAACTGAATCTGGATTCACATCAGATGTGACCTAATGCTTGTGGTGGTGATTTCATGCATATTGATAGTGGGCGAGGCTCACAGTGAAAATTTTGTAAAAGTGATGAGCAACTGTTTGTCCGTTTTGCATCACATTGGGCATGATAATTTTGTTGGTTATTGTATACATACTTATGTTATGAACAGATGTCATTAATATGCATGGTGGGCGTGGGCGTAGTTTAATGTGAAAGTGCTAAATGATGTAAACACATTAACGATATATCAGATCTGCTATATATAGTAGACAGATGGGTCATGGTGTGTACATATGTTCTAATGTTGTGGTAATGATGTCATGAATGCTAATAAGTAAGCAGGGCTTACTGGCAAATTCTTAAAATAGGATAAATGAGCAATTGTATTTGCATCGTACTTGTTTTGATGATGTTGTTAATTATTGTGCAAATGCTAATTTTGTCAATAGTTTTATTGATCTGCATGGTGGGTGTGGCTTATGAATAAATATCATGGAAGAAATATTTTATGATATGCAATGATATGACAGTTAATACAAATTTTGCAAATCAATCAGCATATGAAAAAAGTATCGGAACCACAAAGCCTTTTTGTTCTGGTTTGGGGCATGAAAGCAATCCTTACTCCCTTGTGATGGTTAGATGCTCACTTAAGGGCAACATTTAGTGCTGGTTTTATTTTCAAAATATGATCTATAAAATTGAAAAATTTGTGCTGTATGATAGTTTTATTTTGTTCTTCTCATTTGTAGTGGACTCATTTTGCAAAAGTACTAATAAGGAGGGGAGGCAGTGGCATAGCCATAAAGTGAGGGGGTCCTACATCCCTCTCTCAAGTAGAGTGTTAAAATTTAGCCCACTTTTGAGGACAATTTTGTTTTGAAAAGCAACAAATTTATAAACAACAAAGATTATTCAAACTTGTGAAAATTTTAGGAAAAGTGGGTGGTGGTGGGGAGCCCTATGGCTATACTGCTGGCGGGCACTATCAAATAACAGGTGGACTGAGTGAAAGGTTTGGGTGGGCCTGGGGGATCAAGAGGAATTTGTGTGAATGTATTTTTTAATGCATTTAAATGTGAAAGATTCCTCACTTTCCGGATCCTTCCTTTGGTTGACAGCTGCTGATTTTTGAAAGCCCTTCTGAATTATTGGTCTCCATGGCCATCCCTGTCTGACTATTTATGACATTTTGGTGAAACACTTTATACATGAAAAAATGCTAGAAACTGTACTTCAGAAGTCAACCAAATTTGATTTTCTGTAGTTTTAAAAACCTGTTTCACTATATGGATCAATATTTGCAGAGATTGCTCACAATGTTTATATCTTGGATGTAGGCAAATTTGAAGGCATGGGATGGATGATTTGATTATTTTCTAATAAATAAATAAAATCAACACATGGTTTTTTTTAACCTCAGTGAAAAGGATTGAATTTATAAGTCTCGCCTCTAAAAGATGCAGAAAACAGTGATATTCTAGGAATAATGGAGTCAATTGTTCTTGTCTTGCAGTTATACAGTAGTGATCTTCCTTTAATGCATAACAGAAAGTTAGTCCTGTTGCATTTAATTTATTGTATTCCAGTAGAAATTTAAAACATTTGTAAAAAGGAAAAAAGTACATGCATGTACATGATAAAACACAAGCAGAAATTAAAAGAATTTGAAATATATATAAAAAGAAATATAAATAAATATAAGAAAAAGATAAAAGGTTCAAAACAGTAATTCTAACACTCCTGTCTGTATGTAAATTGCCACACGGTAAATGAATGGATTTTTGTAGACTTGTATTTTGTACTGAATGTTAGGGTTTCAAAGGTTTCTGTTTGAACATGCTAGATGACTTTGTTATATGTATGTATTGTGTACAGGATGGTTTTGTTCTTTGTTAATTTTTGTTGCAATTTCAATGAATTCTGATTTCACCCTGTCATTTAAAATATCGATAAGGATGGGATAATGTAAGTTAAGAATCTTTGAGGTATACAATGAAAATGTCCTGATTCTGTCTTTGTCTTTCTGTAAAATTAAATGATACCAAACGGGTACAGCATAAAGAACCTGCGATAAAATAACTGATTTTAAAAGATGAACTCTGGCATTAAGCTTGCAAAAAGATAAATTGTATGATAAACTGGCGGGAAACAATATAGTAAACTTTACTTAAAATTTTGGACACGTGATAAAGTCAGTTTATCATCGCATTTTGCAACCTCAGAAACTTGAATAAATATGTTGTCCGATTTTGATTTCAAAAGCCCTGTATGTTTGACATTTTTTGTTAAAACGCACATTTCTTTTAATTTCTTTGAGTTCAGCAACAAGTTCTTTTTATCACATTTTGATACAGTTTCATCAACAAATGACTTGTACTCCACTTGGTCCTCATTTACATAATTTTGAGCACTTTTACATGAAAAAGCAGTATCATCAGCATGCTTTATCACACAAATTTTGTTTGTTTGATCTTATTTTGTCGGTATAGATGTCACTAATAGAAATTTATAAAAATGTTTTAGAAATTAAAAAAAGTTTTTTTCCAAGAAAACATTAATGCAAATCTGAGCACAATTTTTTTCTGGGACCATTGATCTACATGTAATTAATTGTGCCCTGAGGATCACACCTGAAAGTTCAGTAATACAGTGATATATTATATAATAATTTTGCATTAATCCCCAACACTGTCAGTACAGCTGTAAAGTCAGGATTGATTTGGAATCCCATCTCAGCCCCACCAAACCATCCTCCTGGGAAACACTTGATCTTTATCATCCTGTCATTTCCTCTTCCTGGAGTGAAACTTAAAGGGGCACTTGACTGACACGTTACAGCTTATTATTCAGAAGTTTTGAAAGTATTCTGTTTTTAGTGTACGTGACGGTTTTGATAATTCACCTTTAATGTGAGTGTCCAAATCAATGATAATTATTCTGAATGACTGAATACAGAAAGTATTTAACGACTTGAGATCACAAGTGTCAAAAATTAGACCCGTATTCTTCTGAAATGCCCATGACCCCCTCATATTTCGACCAAGATTGCTCTTTATCGAGCTCTCAAAAATTCTTTGATCTTTAGTCATCTTACCTCACTTTAACTTACCTGACCTTACAAACACTACCGTGCTTTCATCTATTTCCCTGCACAGTTGTTACTATATGCCCTGAACACTGACAAAACTTCACTTAATTGCTCTCAAGTATTATCTATTACGCAGTTGCTCTAAAATATTCTCAAGACCTCAACAAACAAACAAACAAACTCATGACTTCAAAGCCTTTGGTTGACACAATATTCATTGCATCATTAAATTCATGATGAAATTCTTACAAATTGCAACCTCTTATTTCACTTTCTGAAAAGAACATTATGTAAAGGAATTGTAAAATTTGATTCAGAGATTCTTTTCTCTTCTTATGTGGGAAGGGATTGAGGGCAAGGGGAGAGGGGGAGGTTGCAAAATAGTGATAAACTGTTGTAAAGTGTACTGGGAATGCATGTACTGTATTCAACGTATTAAGCGCCTCTGCTTAAAGCACCCAACATTTTTTGACTGATAACATAATTTATTTGATTGATTTTAGAATACTCATGTTTTGTAACATTTTTAGCTTATTTTCTTAGTTCTTGTGGTGGTTATTAAGGGGCTAGTATAGACTAGTGCACACAATGCAGTTCGAATAGCATGCTCTACACTGCCCTAAGCATGAGCGCCGCTTATTAACGAGAAACTTCGGGCCTTAAAAACGGTGCATTTCTATTTTCGTAATCTTCCTGAGCGTAGTATGTTGAATACAGTATTTACTGTTGTTTGAATTGTATTCAAGAGGATAGATCAAAATAGACTAAATTTGGGTAGGTGGTTGTCTGTGGACAATTGAGGAAAATTTCCCCTGCCACCCCCTCTTCCTTCTCCCCTCCCCCCCCTCTTCCCCTCCCCTTCTTCCCCTCCCCCTTTCCCCCTCTCCCCCTCCCTCTTTCCCTCTCCCCGTTTCCCCTCCCCATTCTCCCCCTTCCCTTCCCCCTCCCCGTTTCCCCTCCCCATTCCCCCCCCCGTTTCCCCCTCCCCGTTTCCCCCCCCCCTCCCCGTTTCCCCTCCCCGTTTCCCCCTCCCCGTTTTCCCCTCCCCGTTTCCCCCTCCCCGTTTCCCCCTCCCCGTTTCCCCCTCCCCGTTCCCCCTCCCCCTTCCCCCCGTTCCCCCTCCCCCTCCCTCCCGTTTCCCCGTTTCCCCCCCCCTCCCCCCCCTCCCCCTCTTCCCCCCTCCCCGTTTCCCCTCCCCCCTTCCCCCTCCCCCTCCCCCTCCCCTTCTCCCCTCCCCCTCCCTCCCTCTTCTCCCCCTCCCCCCCCTTCTCCCCTCTCCCCCCCCTCCCTATCCCCCTTCTCCCCTTCCCTCCTCCTCCCCTCCCCAGGTTGTATATTTTTGGGTACACTTACAAACTCGAGCAAAGTTATTCTCAAGCTACAGTAGTGTCAGTAACATTTCATTTTGGGAAATTTCCATTCCCCCTTCTCCCCCAAACAATATTATTGGGCCCATACAAAGACAAGTGTGTGTGAGATGCATCTCAAATTTTCCAAAGTTTCATCGGTCAATATTTAGAAATTAAAAAGTAATTATAATGTGAAATTAAGAAATATTATAAATACTGCAAAGATAACTTTACAGACAATACAAAAACATGTTGTAGATGTCTGTAGATCTTACGAAGCCTACTTCATTCCCAGGAATCCTTGTGTTGAAGTAATTTAGCAGTCATGGATATTAAAAAACATGGCCACTGGATGCATGGCACTGCAGTGTGAAATCCTTTGGGTATATAGACAAAAGCATATTTTATCTTACAATAACATGAACATGTTGAAATGGTTGTACAATCATCGATGCTATTCTCAAATTGAGTATCTTATAGTATATGAAAGAGCGTTCTTTTCTGAAATCAGTGCTGAACAAAATGATTTTGGAATCATAGTATCAGTCCTAAAAAAAAAAAAAAAAAATTGTGGACCAAAAATCACGAAAAATTACATAAATTGCCCCATGTTTTAAAAATTACGATATACCTAGGTGTGAATAAAATTTGAATAAATTTGGAATATATGATTTGTCTGAATGTCTAAAGCCAAAAGTGAAGTCAGAATTCCCTTTGTAAGTATACCCTGAATTATATATTAAAAAACTAGGATACTGTTTACTGTAGTACAGTAGGAATTCCTAAGGATAGAGCTTTAAAAAAGTAATTACTTTCAAATAACTTACAATAACCTGCACATGTTGAAATGAGTTACAATCATGGATATTGAATAAAACTAGGATACAACAGTAGATACATAACACTTCAGTGGGAGCTCTTGTTTATATACAGGATGAACTATTAAACTTAACCCCGAAACACAATATGGGACTGTAACATCTGGTTAACATCCTGTGATAAACATATTTTTCATGAGTGTGAAACTTGCATGGTTACATAGATCATTTCATAACTTGAAGTATGGAATTGCATTGATTTTTTTTAACATGCTATGCAGACTTCAGAGTTAATGAAACAAGATAGGGAAACATGAGTACAAACAGGTTTAATAATGCAACCAGAGTTTAGAGTTTCATCTCACTGATGATTAAATATCTGTGATAAAGATCAATAGCAACAACTTGAGTCTAAGTGGAATAAAACCTACTATAAACCATGAGCAGAAGGTTTCATCAAATAAGTTAAAAAAATTAGCAGTATTAGTTTGAAGTATTAGTATTTTCTATTTTCAGGCCTTATTATAAGAAAATATGTAAATACTATTGATTTTTTTAATAATGATAATAATAATGATAATAGTAATAATAATGATAATGATAATGATAATGATATTATAATAATCATAATTATGATTTTAATTATAATTTTGATTTTAATTTTAATTTTAATTTTGATTTTGATTTTGATTTTGATTTTGATTTTGATTTTGATTTTGATTTTAATTTTAATTTTAATTATAATAAGTATAATTATAATAAGTATAATTATAATAATCATTATAATAATCATTAAAATAATCATTATAATCATTATAATGATAATGATAAATAAATAAATAAGATTTATAACGGGCACATATCCATCCTAGTGGATGTTATATGAATGTACATATAACATTAAAATTACAAATAATCATACATTTACAATAAAATAAATGACCAGTGATAATAAATTGACTACTTATTTGCATAGGCATCACACATAAGATTTGTTTTTAGATTATTTTTGAATGAGTCAACAGAACAAAACAACCTGATATGGAGTGCCAATTGATTCCAAAGACACGGAGCTGCAACAGCAAATGATCTGTCACCCCATGTATGGTAGGATTTAGGTTCACTTAAAAGGAGTTTACCAGCAGAACGAAGATTACGAAGAGGAACATATAATTTCAGCAAGTTAGAATATAAACTGGGGCACAACCATTCATCAATTTGTAAACAATAAGTAATATTTACATCATAATAAGAAAGCCAATTCATTTTCTTACAGTATCAAAAGCCTAAAGGTTAAAAAACAATGGATTTACTTAAGAAAATAGTGATTATATCCCTTTCATACATCACAAGAGTCACACATGTTTTGCCATATTTGCACAAAAATCTTAAAAACAGTAAAACTGCCAAATTTTAACTGATTTTATGAAATGTTTTGCTTTCATTGTTGTATTCAATTGAGCTAATTTGCCTCTACCTGTCCACATATTTTCATCTCATGAAGTTATCACAGTGAGGTTGCTGATAGGGTCTGTTATTATTCAAACAATTTCTTCACCCTTTTAAGACTCAAAATCCAACTTTTCTATGGTAAGTGTTATGCTTCTTTTAGCTGTATACTGAAACTTATTTTCAAATGTACATAGGTGTGGTTTTATTTGAAAGTACTTAATCTGTTCTTTCATTTTCTTACACTTTTTTTGATAGAGGTCATATTGAAATATTCAGCAGATCCAACATACTCCTAGGAAGGAGTCACATATTTCCATGATTGTGGAGAGCAATTGTTTTTATTTTATGAAACTACATCAACAATTTCACTTACGTTGCCGCTACACGTCCCTATAATTGTTTTTCGTTATTTCACATGAAAGATTATAATCTAAACCAACTAATGTGTTTCGAGGAAGGCAATTGATGTACATCAACAATTTCACTTATGTTGCCGCTACACGTCCCTATACCTTCACTAAACGAAGACATTAAGTCTGATGCAATCCTTATTTTATATGATAAAGGATTATAATCTAAACAAACTACCAAAAACAGCAAGTCAAAATCTTATTCCTATCTTTCAAGTTATTCATGTTTGAAGTTGACACATGGAGGCTGCCATTTTGTTCAGCTATGTATTGAAATCTTGTGCATGATTACACAATTTCCCCAGCAAGGACTTAAGAACTTTATCAATTTTATTAAAGTTTTTATCCCAACCCTAACAAAAGGAAAACAATTTTTTAACAGCTATAAAACTTAAGATAGATTATAAAGAAATACAAGGCACAATAATGCACGGATGGCACTTCCCTGGTTGACCACAACCTTCATGAATTAAAATCAAAAGGGCTGTTTGCATTTTAGGTTTTAATAATTACAAACAATGTGTTAGATTTCTTCAGAAGGTATGATTTGTTATTTTGAATTCTATCATATGATATAAGGATTATGTCAAACCTTACATGTCCTAATTAGAGTTGTTGTTGCCCAAACTGTCCTTCCTTTAGTTTCATTGTGGTATTTATCTGTATGATGCTGAGCCACATGCATACAGTATGTGAAGAAATGTGTTTGTCAGTCCACTTCAGGTGCATAGTACTGTACTTTTAGTTTCTATTCTGTCAATACTTTTAATAAATCTTTCATGTTGATTGTTTTCATCAAGCAAAACTATTTTTCTTAAAAAGAGCTCTAGTTGCTGGCTCTCTATATTTCAATTCTTGAAAACATTTGGCTTACGGTCATCGCTAGTCTATGAAGCCATCCTATTTGTGTTTACGCCGTTAACTTTTTGTCATGACAGATAACCAACCGTCTGTTCAACATTTTTGTAAAGGAGCCAAAATTTACCCTAAAGTTTCATGTAAGGGTAGTAATTCAAGGGGCTGCACCAGTCCTATAATTTGTTAAAGGGGACAAAAAGGTCTTTGTTTCCCCCCTCCCATCCTTATCCCATACACACACACACACACTATTAATCAGTCTTTACTACTGATCTAGCTGCCCTGAAAATTTCTGGTCAAAGCTTCTGATATTTAATCTCTCTGGCACAACTTAACTATGGCTGACATGGGACCTCACCATTAAACACCCCCATTCCTCCCTCCTGCCTGTGTCACTGCCATAAACCTTGAAGAATGGTCTATTTTGCATATGTCAAATAGCATTAGTAAACTTTATGATTTTTTTTTTATTTCTACAGAGTGACTCGATGTTGGTAGATTTCGAAAAAGTAACAAATCCAGTCGGCGTCATACCTAGTCTAAAACGTGTGTACCACCAGTCTGTATCAAATGGCACTGTGCTGAATGTGCTCATCAGTTACACCAACAAAGTGAGGTCTGCAGCCACCTTTGCAAACACCAACATCAGTACTATCTATAACGAACTTTCTGGTGCTTATTCAACCTCTCTGACCAATTTGGCGGAGGAGGTGGACTACTATTACTTATACGGGTAAGGTGTGTTCTAAAGAGCCCCCTTTTCTTCCCCATTCTTAACCCCTGCTCAGCTTACTATCTCCCCTCATCCATTTTGTATTCTCTGACATAATCTAATCTGTCTGGGACAACTTGACCATCCTGCAGTCAAACCTCACTAAGCAACAAACCAACCTTGTTAAGGAACAGATCAGAGGTCAGATAGTGTGTCATGTATGACAAAGGATAAAAAAGATCAACAGAATCATGTAGAAACTTCTTCAGTATCTTGTTTAACGAAAAAAGAAGAAAAAGAAAAGTTGTCACAGTTGTAATTTCTATATTTTGCATGACTTGCAACAAAAAACAGTTTATTTTATGTGACCAACGTTTCTTTAACTATAAAAGGAGAACATTTCTAATGTCTATCAATGTTTACAAGTACTTTTTAACAAAGGTAGAAATGCAGAATTATTATACTTTTGTAGTGGAAAAATTTGTTTCATCCCATGTGAAGTATAAGTAGATTATACTACTATTCTCCACCCTTTTCTTCCATTTGTTTACATTTTTATATTTTTAGCTTTTGTTTTACAAGTGACGACTACGCCATCACCACTCTTCTCAACCTGTACTTTTACACCTGTTAGTGTTCCTTCTCTAAGATTGCACCATTTGTTTTTTGGTATAATTTATCCTCTCTGACGCTACTGGGCCTTCATTGTCAATATACTGAAGGATCTCATCAATCAGTCCAACCATAAGATTGATAAGTCAAAGAATTACGAAGATTTTGATACCCATTCATCTCAATATGCCAAACTCTTTTCACAATAACTCACCCCAAAATATCATCTCCTTCCTGCAACACATCAACTACTACAACAACATCTAAACCTATCCTTCCACTACCTATTCCCTGCTCACCTCACTATCTCCTCTCAACCTCTTTTTACCTCTTGTCATAATCTAACCTCTCTGGCACTATTTTGACCATTGCTGTCATGGTGCGTTAAGCCTCACTAACCAACAACTTACAATGGATGTATTTTTTCATCTCTCTGCAGGTGGGCCATCTTACTGGGGATCTTAGTCATTTATCTTCTCGTTTGCTTGCTGGTCCTCTGCTGTGCCGGTAGATCATCCCGAGGAGGCCTTGTTGTGTGAGTAATAAGTCCAATAAGTGAGGATCCAGGTGGCGCAACAGCCGTACAAGGGGCGTAGAGATATAAGAAAGGATAAGATGGAGCCCTGATGCTGTCGAAGGACCCTTGATATTTTATAACTGGAGAAGATGCAATGTGAATAGTATTTTTCCGAGTCTGAAAATATTAAGTTAAATGATAATTTGGAATCTACCTGGTATCTAGAGTTTCAAAAAAAAAATCTTTTTTAATTCAAATCATAATTTCAAGCAAAGAAGCATATAGGTTTATAGATTATTGTGGGAACTCTTGTGTTTGTTGTTTAATTAAGGAAATTATGGGGTAAATGCAAAATATAAATGATGTTTCACATATGAGTTCAATGGTGGAAAATCTTGCGTAGATGTAAGCAACAAGGAAAAAAGTGATTAAGACTTTGGCTTAAAGAACTAGTTCACGGGTCAAGCTTGTCCATTTTATATGGCTTCAAAAGAAACAAAATGGTGAAGAAAGCATTCAAAAATCTTATTTCATTAAGGAAATATTAAGTTTAAAGTTTGGTATCATTTATGTAGGAACGACTGAAATCAGACTAGTTGTGACATCACAGCCTCAGATTCCTCAAAGTCTTTATGTATTCTATGACATTTTTTCCTGTGGTTTAACAACCATTGGATATATCAAGAAAGTAGAAAAACATAATCTTGTAAAGGTAATCATAATTTACTACCTGAAGAAAGTTTGAAGGAAAATAATTTCCAGTAATAAAAAGTTAAAAGTTTTATTTGAAATACATTAAAAATTGTTAAGAATGTGGGGATGAGATCAAATCTTCCATAGTAGACTTACTAGAACAGTCATTTCAAAGTAGATAAGACAGAGCTTTAAACTTAATCATCTCCTTAATGGAATAAGATATTGAAGTAGTTTCTTCACCATTTTGTTTCCTTCAAAGTCCTCTTTCAGAAAAGCTTATCTTGTTTAACCACTGAACTAACCCTTTATAAAATTGTTTGATATTTATCACATGGTTGGAAAGGCTTGAACAAAGGGTTTTCTTACCGATCTCATATATGTTCTGAGTTACAATGTTTAAAGTGTAGGTTTTGCGAAACATTTTGCATCAGTTTTCACGAAACTAATCCTGGCATTTAAACACACCGTTTTTCTTTAGACAGTATGCAGCAGGATGAAATATATTTCTCAATCTGTCAGATTCATAAGTTTAATCTGCTCATCTTTCAAAGAATTTGCCATCACTTTTACAGTCTTGTAAGTGAAGTTCTACTTGTGTTTGCTTGACAGAGCTTGCCCATAGTACAGTAAAGGCAAAAATCACTTGTCTTGGCGTCTATGCAGAGGTTTTTCAAAGCTTGCTCCTACAATCAACTGAAGCTGGCCATGAGGCGTAGAGCTTTAAAACTGTAACATTTTAAGAGTTCTGGACAAGCAAGAGCTTTTGACATGATCATACAAGCTAATTACATTTGAGTTTAAAGTGAGCTCTTTATTTTTGTAAGGGAGTTATTAATAATCAGATTTTTTTTTCTCCGCTTCTATTATAGCTGCTGTATCTGCCTCATTCTTGCCTTCACCGTTGTGTGGTTCACAGTAGCTGGTGAAATGTTTGTTACGATGGTGAGTATCACTGAAAAAGTGAAACCCTTGGCTGTTTGGTCAAAGTTGAAGTTCATTTAAATTTCTTCAATGGAGCACTCAGTCAAAAAGAGAAGCCATATTATTCTGAAGACCCTAGGAAAATCAAAAACTTATCTTTGAAGGTCCCAGTTACGAGTATTCAAAATCAACTTTAAGCTTCTAAACTGTCTTTTCAAAATTCTCCATGGTCTTGCACCAATTTATCTGTCTGAATTAATTCATCTGTATGTACCAGATCCCAGACTCAGGTTTGCCTCTAATGGCCCACTGATAAGGAGACAGTATGGCAGTATGGCAGCAAACAAGTTAGTTGTTACAACTTTGCTGTCACTGGATCATCTCTCTGGAATGAGCTGCCTGTCCACATCAGATCTGCAAGTGACATTATCAATTTCAAGAAGCAATTAAAAACACACCTTTTTACCCAATAATGTAAAGCGCTTAGTTTTGTTCTCAATATAAGTGCTATATAAGCATCTACATAATAATAATAATAACAATAACATGAAATTTGCATAAATTACCTTTCTTGCTATATGGCTAATTCTTCCATTTTTATGGCGGTTGTACATGCACTGTCAAGTGTGTGCAGCAGTTGAACATGTGTTTATATCAACCATTGAGCATGAGATGCAATCACGTCAAGTAAAAATTCACACCAAATTTGTGAAAACGTAGTGCTGTCACTTTGAAGTAGAATGCTCAATTGATGTTCTTATTATTTTAAACATTTATACTGCGCTTAATTGGATAAAAGCTCTAATCGTAGTACAGACTGTAATCTTATAAAAAAAAAATCATAGCATTTTCAAAAATATAGACAAAGAATATAAAAATGCATGCAATAACATTAAAAAGAATAGAAGAGAAACCTAAACTGTAAAAACTTGTTATAAACCGGACCAAGGATTATTTAACTTTTATCCAAGTTCAACATAAGTCTCCTTTTCAATGTTTGATGTTCTTGTCAAAAAAAGACTGATTTGTACTATTAATTAAAGATTAATATTGAGGCAGAGTGTTTATATGCATATTAATTAAAGATTGTTATTGAGGCAGAGTGTTTATATGCATATTAATTAAAGATTGTTATTGAGGCAGGGTGTTTATATGCATATTAATTAAAGTTTATTGATATTGAGGCAGAGTGTTTATATGCATATTAATTAAAGATTGATATTGAGGCAGAGTGTTTATATGCATATTAATTAAAGATTGATATTGAGGCAGAGTGTTTATATGCATATTAATTAAAGATTGATATTGAGGCAGGTGTTTATATGCATATTGATTAAAGATTAATATTGAGGCAGAGTGTTTATATGCATATTAATTAAAGATTGATATTGAGGCAGAGTGTTTATATGCATATTGATTAAAGATTGATATTGAGGCAGGAGTGTTTATATGCATATTAATTAAAGATTAATATTGAGGCAGGGTGTTTATATGCATATTAAATTAAAGATTAATATTGAGGCAGAGTGTTTATATGCATATTAAATAAAGATTAATATTGAGGCAGAGTGTTTATATGCATATTAAATAAATATTAAACTTGCGGCAGAGTGTGTATATGCATATTAAATAAAGATTAATGTTGCGGCAGAGTGTTTATATGCATATTAGATAAAGATTAATGTTGAGGCAGAGTGTTTATATGCATATTTTATTAAAGATTAATATAGTGGCAGAGTGTTTTATGCATATTAAATAAAGATTAATATTGAGGCAGAGTGTTTATATGCATATTAAATAAAGATTAATGTTGTGGCAGAGTGTTTATATGCATATTAAATAAAGATTAATATTGAGGCAGAGTGTTTATATGCATATTAAATAAAGATTAAAGTTGCGGAAGAGTGTTTATATGCATATTAAATAAAGATTAATATTGAGGCAGAGTGTTTATATGCATATTAAATAAAGATTAATATAGTGGCAGATTGTTTTTATGCATATTAAATAAGATTAATATTGAGGCAGAGTGTTTATATGCATATTAAATAAAGATTAATGTTGCGGCAGAGTGTTTTTATTTATATGCATATTAAAAAAAGATTAATATAGTGGCAGAGTGTTTATATGCATATTAGATCAAGATTAATATTGAGGCAGAGTGTTTATATGCATATTAAATAAAGATTAATGTTGAGGCAGGGTGTTTATATGCATATTAAATAAAGATTAATGTTGCGGCAGAGTGTTTATATGCATATTTATTAAAGATTAAAGTTAGGCAGAGTGTTTATATGCATATTAAATAAAGATTAATGTTGCGGCAGAGTGTTTATATGCATATTAAATAAGATTGCAGAGTGTTTATATGCATATTAAGTAAAGATTAATGTTGAGGCAGAGTGTTTATATGCATATTAAATAAAGATTAAAGTTAGGCAGAGTGTTTATATGCATATTAATAAAGATTAATGTTATGGCAGAGTGTTTATATGCATATTAAGTAAAGAAGATGTTAAGTGTTTTATATGCATATTACATAAAGATGCAGAGTGTGTATATGCATATTAATTTTATGCATATTGAATAAAGATTAAAGTTTGCGGCAGAGTGTTTATATGCATATTAGATAAAAATTAATATTGAGGCAGAGTGTTTATATGCATATTAAGATAAAGATTAATGTTGCGGCAGAGTGTTTATATGCATATCAAATAAAGATTAATATTGAGGCAGAGTGTTTATATGCATATTATAAAGATTATATGCAGAGTGTTTATAGATTAGATAAAGATTAATGTTGCAGCAGAGTGTGTATATGCATATTAAATAAAGATTAATGTTGCGGCAGAGTGTTTATATGCATATTAAATAAAGATTAATGTTGCGGCAGAGTGTTTATATGCATATTAGATAAAGATTAATGTTGCGGCAGAGTGTTTATATGCATATTAAATAAAGATTATATGCATATTAAATAAAGATTAAAGTGCAGCAGAGTGTTTATATGCATATCAAATAAAGATTAATGTTGCGGCAGAGTGTTTATATGCATATTAGATAAAGATTAATGTTGCGGCAGAGTGTTTATATGCATATTAAATAAAGATTAATGTTGCGGCAGAGTGTTTATATGCATATTAGATAAAGATAAATGTTGAGGCAGAGTGTATATATGCATATTAAATAAAGATAAATGTTGCGGCAGAGTGTTTATATGCATATTAAATAAAGATTAATGTTGCGGCAGAGTGTTTATATGCATATTAAATAAAGATTAATGTTGCGGCAGAGTGTTTATATGCATATTTAATAAAGATTTATGTTGCGGCAGAGTGTTTATATGCATATTGAATAAAGATTAATGTTGTGGCAGAGTGTTTATATGCATATTTAATGCATGGAGCAAAGGACTTTGACAAGAGTGGAATAGCCCGATTTGAATAGGGTCATTCGCAAATACGTGCGAAGTCCTTTGAACTGTGCATTAAATATGCATATAAACAAGATGCCAAAACATTCCATCTTTTTATATAAATTTTGTGTTGCATTCTTTAAAATGCATAAAAAACAAGAAAAGTAAACATATATTTCATCGCTTTTATTAAAAAAAAATTACCCGGTTTTGAAAATTGAATAAACCAAATAATTGTGGTCATGCATTAACAGGATGCAATGCACAGGTCATAACAATGCAGTTATAGAACTTTTATAACACATTTTACATGTACTGTATTTATAACCGTTTTGAAGTATTGTTTAGAGATTAATGAAATACTGATATAAAATGTTTAGATTAGAATCTTTTCATTATAAACAATTTTCAAAGACTGAAATGAGGAAATGAATTCTGTAAAGATTTTCACCAATTCATTATCTTACAATTTAGATTGGACGTAAAACCCAAACCACCTCTTTCATGATTTAAAGGAATATGCCATTAATTCTTTATGGACTATTTAAGAGACAAATCGGTGTAAATATCATGTTGATATCTTATTCTGTTTTGGATTTATTACGTTTCAAAGTGTTTATCAGTGGCTTGAACAGTGACCTCACAGTGTACAGTGTGATGTCATAATTGCAGATCCAAGACAATTTTGATGTGTTTTTTCAAAAAATACCTTTATAAATTATTGGCAACATTTGTGTTGAATTGTTGAAATGGGGTGTAAATGGACTTTTCAAGAATAATCTTTGTCCATCTGTTCAAGGCTTACACTTTAAATATAAAAAAATAATTCATTTGTATACAAATTCATAAAACAAAGGCTTGTTAGTATGATATTACACTGTATACTGTACTAGTCACTTTTCAACGCGAGGTGAAATTTTTGAAATGCAACAATTTGTAAATGGAAGGTGATATCGAATTATCAACATGGCTTGTTCACCAACTTGTTTCTCTAATAGTCTACCATATAAATGAAAATGAGTATTCACAACAACAAAAATTCTCTCTGGAACAATCTACCATCTTCAATTCGCAATGTACCATCTGTTGGTTCTTTCAAATGGTTTTTAAAAACTCATTTATTCATCAATTAATTTGACTTGATGTTTATTGTTGTGAACTTGTTCAAGTGCTTTAAGGCCTTAGCAATTAGTGCTATATATATGTTTATCTATGTTTATTATTATTATTATTATATTTTACTCAGAATTTTGCATCTGTTTGTACTAAAATCATATCTTCGTTATATTTAAAGGGATTAAGTGATCTTTGTGGAACCTAAGCGGTACTTGGACAGGAAAGCCAGTGAAGAAACAGATATACCACAAGGTTTGCTTTTTACCACTTTATAAACATATTTGTATACAATTGCAGGTGTGTATGGGAGTAGGAAGTAGGGGGGGGAAGGAAACACTCAATATTTTGATAGTTTTCTCTTGTCAGCAATAAGTGGGTCAAGTGACAGATGGTGGTGACCTTATTTTTGTTTCTTGCAAATGAAAGAATTGGTTGTAATTCATAATTGGCCCTGGACTTGGTACGACCATGACTATTTTCTTGCTATTTAGAACTGAATTTGATTTTGATTTGATCTTGGAAGAAAATTTGCTCAGAAGTTAGTCAACTGTACATGGTGTGATTACAGAAATGATATCAGCTTTACATGTGTGCATTTGATGTGGTTGTCCCCTTTTTCACCAATTTAATTTTAAACAGATTGAAATTTCTTCAATTAGACTCTTAAGTATCATGATAAGGTTTGTAGAAATACGGTAGGCCTATTAGACCAGTATTAAGCACTTACAAAAATAGAATTATATCAATTTCTACTGCCTAATTTTCTTTCTAATAAGCGCCCATGCCAGGGCTGTTAGATCAAATGCGAGCTTGGGGAATTCTTGTATATGGGCCTCTTTTGATAAGCCATAGTATATTAAATAGCTGTTCAAAGCACTGCCAAGTCCAGTATATTTGAGAAGGGGGACCCACTGTACATTAACAATTTTGAAAAGCAAAAGCAATGGAAAAAAACATATAGACCAATTTAAAAATTAAAACAACATTTATTATCTATTGATGCTGTGAAAGAAAATGTTGGCTGGGTGCTTATCAGAACATGGGCACTTGTTAAACCAAATATGGTAGTACTTAATACCAAATGGAATTGATACTATTATACTTGGGAAGTTTGTCACCCCCAAGAAAATGATAATCCAAACTTTCAGCCAAACTAACAAAATCTTTGCTTGTTTTTTCTCTTTTCAGAAATTTTGGATTACTATCTAATATGTGACCCTGACATTCATCCAAGTCCATTTGATCAGGTAAGGTGATCAGCTTGCTCAACCCCCACCTCTATCCCCACCATCATTGAAACACATTTGTCCCACCCTTATCCCCACCATCATTGAAACACATTTGTCCCACCCTTATCCCCACCATCATTGAAACACATTTGTCCCACCCTTATCCCCACCATCATTGAAACACATTTGTCCCACCCTTATCCCCACCATCATTGAAACACATTTGTCCCACCCTTATCCCCACCATCATTGAAACACATTTGTCCCACCCTTATCCCCACCATCATTGAAACACATTTGTCCCACCCTTACCCCCACCATCATTGATACACATTTGTCCCACCCTTACCCCCACCATCATTGAAACACATTTGTCCCACCCTAATCCCCACCATCATTGAAACACATTTGTCCCACCCTTATCCCCACCATCATTAAAACACATTTGTCCCACCCTTATCCCCACCATCATTAAAACACATTTGTCCCACCCTTATCCCCACCATCATTAAAACACATTTGTCCCACCCTTATCCCCACCATCATTGAAACACATTTGTCCCACCCTAATCCCCACCATCATTGAAACACATTTGTCCCACCCTTATCCCCACCATCATTAAAACACATTTGTCCCACCCTTATCCCCACCATCATTAAAACACATTTGTCCCACCCTTATCCCCACCATCATTGAAACACATTTGTCCCACCCTTATCCCCACCATCATTGAAACACATTTGTCCCACCCTTATCCCCACCATCATTGAAACACATTTGTCCCACCCTTATCCTCACCATCATTGAAACACATTTGTCTCACCCTTATCCTCACCATCATTGAAACACATTTGTCTCACCCTTATCCCCACCATCATTGAAACACATTTGTTTTCAAGCCAAAATGAATTTTAATACATACATTTCCATGTATAGATTGTGATGTAGTGCATCGAGGCTGAAGGGTTTGATGGAGAGGGGAGTGTCTTTGATGAAAGAGAGGGAGGATTGTAATGAGGGCATGCAAAGTAATTTTTCACAATATTTGCTATCTTCCTGATATTTAGTAAAGATTATTCTGTGATATAGGTGCTTAAGGAGTAGGTTTAGTAGGATTTGCATTGTGGTAGCTGATCCACCTGGTGCATTGTGGGTACAGATCCCATCCTGATGCATTGTGGGCTTGGGTTGAAACCTTTGTAATTATTTCACAATATTGCTATCTTCTTTATATTTTAGTCAAGATTAAACATGTCATCCTTGTGGTATTCTAGTGATTATTTTGTGATATAGGTACTCAAGGAGTAGGTTTAGTAGGATTTGCATTGTGGAGCTGATCCCACCCACCCTGATGCATTGTGGGTATTAATCCCATCCATTGTGGGGCCCATGCTGATACCTTCCTAATTGTTTCATAATTTGCTATCTTCTTGATATTTAGTAAAGATTGAAACATGTCATCCTTGTGGTATTCTAGTGATTATTCTGTGATATGAGTAAACCTACTCAAGGAGTAGGTCTGATAGGATTTGCATTGTGGGAACTGATCTCAGGCTGATGCATTGTGTTTACTGATCCCATCCATTTTAAGGCCCATGCTGATATCTTCGTAATTATTTGATAATTTGCTATCGTTTTCACTAAGTCAAGATTAAAGATGTCATCCTTGTGGTAATTCTAGTGATTATTCTGTGTGATATGAGTACTCAAGGAGTAAATTAGTAGGATTTGCATTGTGGGAGCTGATCTCACCCTGATGCATTGTGGGTACTGATCCTATCCTGATGCATTTTGGGGGCTGATCCTATCCTGATGCATTGTGGGTATTGATCATATCCCGATGCATTGTGGGTACTGATCCTATCCCGATGCATTGTGGGTACTGATCCTATCCTGATGCATTGTGGATACTGATCCTATCCTGATGCATTGTTGGGATTTATCCTATCCTGATGCATTGTTAGGGCTGATCCCTTCCTGATGCATTGTGGGAGGTGATCCCTTTCTGATTCATTGTGGGAGCTGATCCCATCTTGATGCTTGGTCACATCACAGCACTTTGTGACACTCACAAAAATTATTATTATCATTGCACCTTTAAATCTTTCACAGAGGTTTATACTGATGTGTCTTTCTTTTTTAGGTACTTTCAAACACTAATAAAGTATTGATAGGAGCCGATGATGATCTTCAGAAGTTGACAGATTTAACCATGCAGTTTGTAAGACAACCTGAACAACTAGCTGAAGCTGAGGTATGGTACTCATTCCAAACAAGGGTGTAGCGAGAAAACATTTAATTCATTTTTCTTGGTAGAAATTTAAGCATTTGAAAAGTTTATTATGGAAAATCTTACTTCTAGATTCGTACAAAGTCAGCTTGTACAAGATCAGCTTGTACAAACTCAGCTTGTATAAAATCAGCTTTGGATGAGACTCTTAATCTTTATATCTATTCATGAATGAAATTGGAATATTACAAATAACAGACCCCTAGCTTAATTCAAAAAGGGGCAGGGTGCTAGACTTGTTGAGGGGCACATTAATGCGCGCGCGAAACGCTGCGTCTTTTCGGCGTGGAGTCTAGGGGCACCCTCAAGGCTTAATCCCCTAGTGAAGAAGCATGGGATTTTAGCTATAATGATACATCTGAGAATGAAGCTATTCTGACTGATAAGGAACAGTCTATCAATTTGGGTTCTGTATCCCTGTAAAATATTGTTCATTTATGAGGCTAATTCAGATTATTAGGTAAAAAAAAAAAATCTAAAAAATTATAGAAAAAAAATTAAACAAATCAAAATTAGAAATTTCTCATGAGGGGCAGGGCGGACCCCCAGGGGACATGGCGGGCCCACAGGGGGCAGGGTGGGCCCACAGGGGGCAGGGCAGGCCCACAGATGGGCAGGGCAGGGCCCACAGAGGGGCAGGGTGGGCCCACAGAGGGGCAGGGCGGGCCGCCTCTGTGAAACAGCAAAGCTAGGGGTCCCAAGAATCTTGGGGCTTTATCCTGAGGGAGCCAAAAAAAAAAAACTTTCTGCCCACCCCTCCCTTACAATTTTCCACAGAAAAGGGCAAACAAACTATTGTTTTTAGGCCTTAATGGTGTAACAGCTACTTTGGTATTATGTTCCATTTAGAAGAGATAGTGAACTTCAAACATTTTGCAAGTTGGAATGTTATCATATGTTGAATTTGATAGTGTGAGAATAAGGACACTTTGGTCAAATCCTAGTATTGCAGTACAACTTTGGCAAAATGGGTTTCTTGTAATACAACTTTATTCCGTTATTAATTGAAAATTATTTGGATGATTTTATCACTTTGGTTGAATTTAGAAATGAGATTTTAGTCCCGATAATAGAAGAAAATAATGAAAAATAAAAATCTAAGAAACACATACCAATTTAACGCTATGCTAGGATTTTTTAACAATTTTATCCGTTTTTTAAAAATTATCTCTTTCTGATTGATTTTAAGTTTTTAATTATTAAGATGGGCAGCATATACTATACATGAACATATTTTGGTCATCTGTTCATGTACTCAATAGTTTATATTTTCAAAAACTACAATATGTTTTAACCATTGTCGGACTGAAATTGAGTGAATCAGTGGATTACCTTTCCCAGCGTGGTCTGACAAGGGTTACTAGAATACACAATGATTTTTGGGAGTGTGATGTCACATTTTGTTCTCCCACCTCTAAAAATAGTAACTCCTTGGAGGAATCTGATACCAACACTGTTTTTTTCACAAATTTTTTTTTATTCCTCTTTCATGTGAATTGTACATATGTCATCGCAGAAATCCTTCAATTTGATTTATGTGTCCTTAGATTTATGAATGTTTAAAAAGAGCTTTTAATTCTCTTGAAAATTCTGGGAATCATGTTCAAGTGTGTTTATTTTAAACATGTACAAGTGTGTCTTATTTTAATCATGTTCAAGTGTGTCTTATTTTTCTTCTCTCTCTAATTGATTCAGCTTGACTGACTCACACCAACATCACCTAATATTTCCCTCATATACCAATCAACCCTGATGCTTTTAACACCCTTCTTGTTCCTTATCAAGCCCTTTGGCACATGTGACTCAGACTTTGAAGTGCTGTCAATCTACACAAACAATCTAGTAAATTAGCATGTGAAGAGCCATGGGATGTAGGGTAAAGCAGTTTAAATTTCTGAATTAGGTATTGGAAAAGTTTTTTCAGTACATGTTGATAATTGGAAAGACTGATCAGAATCTTTAACTTACTATTCAGAAAAGCCTTCATGAAGTCATGAATATGATTTAAGTCATAAATAAACTGAATGTTTAAGACTGGTAGTATGGCAGGGATAGAAAATCTTGCAACCTTTTTCACATGAACCAGGGGTCAAATTTCCCACTGTTACAGTGGAACAGTATTCCTTCACAAGCATGTGGCACCAATGATCAATAACTTGATTTCTGCTGAAAAATATGCATGACATTATCAAACAAGATTATCATAAAAAATTTCTTTAAGTAAGGAAAAATTTCACACCTCTCCTGGAATTGCCAGCACAACTTTTTTCATGAATACACATGTACAAAGTTTCTTGCACGTGTACGACTTTCCACAACAGGATGCTACATCATGTGAATACTAAAAACGGACATACTGTACATATTTTACATATTAACCAATAAAGTAGTTGTAAATTCAAGCTCACTTTGAAGAAATAAATTTGTCTTGTAATAAGCAAAAAAGTTGGAACAGTGATTTCTGATCCGGAACAGTATCATTTGAGAAAGTACTCCTGTGAACATGAATTATTATATGCTTTTCTTCCTTCTGGTGTTAATAAAGCCAGTATGACCTTCTTTCAAGAATCCTGCCCTCTTTTAAGAATTTTGACCCTCTTTCAAGAGTCCTGGTTCCTTTCAAGAGCCCCGACCCTCTTTCAAGAGTCCCGACCCTCTTTCAAGAGTCCTGGTTCTTTTCAAGAGTTCTGACCCTCTTTCAAGAGTCCCGACCCTCTTTCAAGAGTCCCGACCCTCTTTCAAGAGTCCCGACCCTCTTTCAAGAGTCCCGACCCTCTTGCAAGAGTCCCGACCCTCTTGCAAGAGTCTCGACCCTCTTGCAAGAACCCTCTTGCAAGAGTCTCGACCCTCTTGCAAGAGTCCCGACCCTCTTGCAAGAGTCCCGACCCTCTTGCAAGAGTCCGACCCTCTTGCAAGAGTCCCGACCCTCTTGCAAGAGTCCCGACCCTCTTGCAAGAGTCTCGACCCTCTTGCAAGAGTCTCGACCCTCTTGCAAGAGTCCTGACAACAAGAAGAACAAGTTGTTAGTTTTTTTTTTTAAAAGGAGCCCTAAATTATTATGATTTGAGATGTCTGAAGCATTAGCTATTGACTAAATGGAAAGGTGTATTGCTCATGTACAAACTTAGTGATTAGGTATAAGTTAAAAATGAATAATGATAAGACCGAAATCATTTTTTTGGTACCCTTTTCAACAACTGAAGAAACTAAAGTTTGAAACAGTTCGGGTTGGTGGTCTTCCTATAAAGGCTGTTAACTACAGTATAATCGTGACCTGGGAGCATGGCTTGATTGCAAGCTGAATATAAAATCACATTTGATTAAGAAATGTAGATCATCCTTTACAATCTTTACAACATTAACAGAATCAGGTCCATGTTAACTGAAGAATTAACTCATACACTTGTTTATGCACTTGTTTATACTCATATTGACTATTGCAACTCCCTTCTTGTTGGTATGCCATCTAACCTCATTCAGTGTCTTCAAAAAGTTCAAAATTTTGCGGCAAGGATTGTCAAAAAGACCAGAAATATGATCATGTTACACCTATCTTATAGTTATTAGCTCCCTGTTATCATGCGTATTCAGTACAAAGTTTTAGTTAAAGCATGGAAGTAGAAGGTTAAAGTCTTCAACTGCATCCATGGTAAAGCACCCCAGTATCTTAGGGGACTCATTGTTTGTAAAAGACCTACACAGAAGCTCTGCAATCATTCATCATTCTGGCTCAATGTTCCAATCATAAAACACACAACACTTGGGGGGAGGGCATTTGCACGGTTGGGGCCTCTTTGGTGGAATCAGCTTCCTAGTGATATATGCAATATTGATAATCACATAAATTTCTAAGAGTGCTGAAAACACATTTATTTAAGTTGTATTTTAATGTTGATTGATTTTTTTGGCTGGGCATTAAGTGTATCTTTTATTCATGTTATTCTAGTTTCTTTTTTTTCTTTTTTTTGGCACATTTGACTCTTGACTGTCGCAGTGCCGTTAACATTAACAAATCGAACCATCTTATTTTTTTTTGTAAAGCGTTTTTGAATAACGTATACTAAAAACACTATATAAATTAAATATATTATTATATTATAATATATTTTTTGCTGGAAAGGAATACTTACTTATTTGTATTGAACCTCTTTAATCATGATGTACTCATTTCCCTCTGATATTTTTTAATTTCCCCATGAACCAGGTTCCCATAGTTTGAAAGATTCTCCAACTTTGTATTATTATCATCTTATGAAAATTTTGCATATTGAATGATAACAACAGCCTTTTCCTAACAAGCTTCTTTGTTTTCTAATTTCTTTCTTTTTACAGGGATATATATCAGAGTTACAAAGTATATTTGACAGAAGTTCTAAAAATTTACAAACGCTGACAGTGGATGTTAACTGCAAGGACATCAACAGAGACTACTTGTCAGCATTGTTTGGGCTCTGTTATAATGTCCTGTAAGTAGATGATGTGTGCTGCATAATTGTTTTGTACAGGTCTAGTTACATCTAGTGTAGTATCATCCAGACATGGACACAATCTAGGGTTCTGGGGAGAAACAGGAATTCACAGGAAGATTTGTTTTCTTCTTTGAAAAAAGACAGATTTCTTGAGCAAGCAACAGTATTTAAAACGTCCCCCTGGTAATTAACCTCTCTGGGTTTGATGATTGACAGCTTTTTCATCCAATCATGGCAAGAATTTGCCTAGCAACTAAATCTGCATAACTTAGTGGGGCAAATATCCTACGTGGTGCTTGTTTTACAGTACAGCTAGCTAGCGGCGCGCGCAGCTCATGTATTCAATGCAATTTACTGTGCAAAAGATATTTCTACACACACAGACTGAGTGACGGCAAAATGGTGAACAAAAATTGCGCTTATGGGCATGCGGCTTTGTAAATCTGATTGCTGTTATCCAGAACAGTTAGGAAACTAAATTTTGTCCCATTTGCTAATCAAACTCTAAAGATCCGGAGATGTGCCATAAATGAATTGAAGCTTGTGGCAGGCCTCGCGAACATCTTAATGTTAATGCATTGGTCGTTCATGATTGCAGATTTGAGGTTTGTTTGCCCCCACTTAGTTACGACGTTACTATGGTGGGTGTGGCTTATTTTGTAGCTCAGAGACATTAATTGTGCAATGAATAGTACATTGAATTGCGAAAGAGGGAAGCATATAAAGATGTATTTACTACATTAATATTATTGCTGTCACGATTTTTCCTGGGAAGACTTTCGACACCTTTATTCGGAACTGGGGGAAATTTTATAATTCTAACCCTGGTATAATATATTAGATATTAGATTTAGAATTTTTAGTTTTGTTTCTTAGATATAGCTCTTTAGTTTTTGAAATATGGCTATTAAATGTAAATCTACATTTGCAATATATGATTGAGTGAGTGTATTATTCAAAACCTATATTTTTTTTCTAAATTGATGTCACAGAAAAAAGTGACAAAGTCTGTTCCTTTTGGAAGATAACCGGTTACAGGAAAAACTAGAAGGGCAGTGGCTGAGTGGTAGAGTCAAAGTCCTATTCCGGGATTTGATTCCTCACACGAGTCCTGCAGTGCGTCCTTAAGCAAGGCACTTGATTCTACTTGTTCGGACTAACCAAGTGTTGCATTTATGTGTACCAGCATTGCTGGAGATTAACCTGCAATGGAATGGTGACCTGTCCAGGGAGATTCATTGATTCTCATCTGTTTGCACCATCGAAATGGGAATTGGCACCAGCCTTATGGGCCTTCATGGCACCTAAAAGGATTTAATATAAGATTCTAGACTGAAAAAAAAAGCACAAAACATTTGGTTAGAATTTGTTCAAAGAATTATGGTAGACAATTAAAAGCACAAAGGCTTTAGATAAGAAAATATGAAGGTTGCCCAGTCATATAGCACAAAGTAGAAACAAAATAGTATATTAATTTTAATTATAATTAACTTTTAGAATGGTAAATTTGTAGTGATTGTGATCAGAACTTTTGCTGCTTTCATAGATTGGGAGATTTGAAAGCAAGTTTGCTAATATTGCCTCTACATATACAAATGCTTTCAAAGATTTATGCTTGAATTATATGCTTACTTAGTTACATACTTGCTGCCGTTATGCCTCTGTGGCATATGGGGTAGCAACAAAGGTCTGTCCTTAGCCATCATCTCAATTGTTTTTCAGGAGTAGTGTGGTTGAGCTTCTTTAGGTCTGCCTTATCGGTACGCCTCCCATGTTATTTTTGGTATACCTCTCATCCGTTTACCCTGTGGTGTCCAGTGTCTTTGCAGTTGAACGGTCATCTCTCTTTGTCACATGTGCGATCCATCTCCAGCATCTTGGAGATGAGATATCTCTCTTTGTCACATGTCCGATCCATCTCCAGCATCTTGGAGATGAGATATATGCTTTTTTGATGAAAACATTTGTGTAGATCTTTATTTGAAATTAAATTAAGCCTACGATCTCCAGCGTGTTCACAACTTGACTAAAGGTTTTTAAAACTTTTTTTTTTTTAAATTAGATTTCACAACTTTCATTTCGTTTTTAATCACTACAAGTTTGGTTTATTTGAATGCTAAGGCAATAAACTTTTCAATTCAAAATTTAAAATCATGTGAACTTCCCACATGCTTACCGCTACACTTAACTGCATATGATTAGATTGTGGGTTTGTTTTGAAAATATTACGGTGTGAATAAAGAGGGGGTAGTTGCTCTTTTTGTTTTCAATTAAAAATATGTAGAATTCCTATTTCAACGGTATATTTTGCATAGGGCAGTTGTATTGCGATCAGGATCTATGATTTCTGCCAAAAATTGGTCTCAAAAAGGCTAAAAATCATTTAATTTTGCATAATTTTTAACAAACAAAGTTATTGATGATAGAGGCGGTCAAAATTCGACCGGAATTGGATGCGTTGATGTCTTTGACAGTGTCTCACAGGTGGCAAAAGCAAGGTCTGGAAGTAAGGCAAATAAGATTTTGCAGAATACAAATTGAAATTTGACGAAATTGTTCTTTTTACCCATTTTCAAACAAGTTTACTCAAAATTCCTCAATATAACCTCCATCAAAAAGTGTAATTTTCTGAAAGAAGTATTCAAGCTCTTTCAAATGATACCAAAGATCAGCGCTGTGGGCCTATTTGACGAAGCAAAATATATTTTGTTTGTCCAACCGGTCATGTCACGACCGATTGGAGATTTAAGGGGTAATGCTCTTGTTTATGGGATCTAAGACAAAAAATGTTATAGCTGTCTATAGAAATGTATATTGCTTGAGCTATGATTTGATTGAAAACTCTTTTGCTTTAATCCCTGCAGAGCTGGCTTAGGACTTCACGTGGCTTGTGGTGTGGTTCTTGGGTTTCTGTGGGTGATTGCAATCATCCAGAGCACAGTGCTGGCCTCCAGGCTTTCAAGAAGGTTTGTTACTGCATATTTGTTATGCATACTAAAACTTTGTAATGCAACACTTTTTTTTTTTTTTTAATTTGTTCATATGCCCTCTAAAGAATGATGTCATACACCCAGTACAGAATGGAATATCAATGTATTTTATAATTTTTAAAATAATTTCAAATTTTCTAACCCTTTGCATGGGTTTTTATTTGTATATGATATTTATAATTCAAGCCCTTAGAACTTCATGTCAAAGCATGTTGAAAAGGGAATTCTAAGGAAATACATTATGTGTGCTAGGCATAGGGCCAATTATGTCATCATTGGTACAATTCAACACAAAATTAAACAAAATGGCAGCATTCATGTTGCAACTTTAAACTTGGATAACTTGAGAATGGAATCAGATTTTATGATGGGGTTTTTGGTAGTTGGTTTAAATTTTAACTTTCTATCATATATCAAGAAAGAATATTTGACTTTGTCTCCATATCAAAAGAGAATATTTGACTTTGTCTCCTTTAAGTTAAAGTTCAGTTTATATGGCGCTTATAGCACTTGCACACTGAGAGGTCACTTTTCAACACACTGGTGGAGACTTTGAATGCGATAACTCCCAAATAGAAGGAGATTTCAATATAAGTGTTTTCCTCACTGGTGAAGCCTTTGAATGCGATAACTCCCAAACGGAAGGAGATTTCAATATAAGTGTTTTCCTCACTGGTGAAGCCTTTGAATGCGATAACTTCCAAATGGAAGGAGATTTCAATATAAGTGTTTTCCTCACTGGTGAAGCCTTTGAATGCGATAACTCCCAAATAGAAGGAGATTTCAATATAAGTGTTTTCCTCACTGGTGAAGCCTTTGAATGCGATAACTCCCAAACGGAAGGAGATTTCAATATAAGTGTTTTCCTCACTGGTGAAGCCTTTGAATGCGATAACTTCCAAATGGAAGGAGATTTCAATATAAGTGTTTTCCTGACTGGTGATGCCTTTGAATGCGATAACTCCCAAACAGAAGGAGATTTTGATATTGTGTTTTCCTCACTGGTGAAGCCTTTGAATGCGATAACTTCCAAATGGAAGGAGATTTCAATATAAGTGTTTTCCTGACTGGTGATGCCTTTGAATGCGATAACTCCCAAACAGAAGGAGATTTTGATATTGTGTTTTCCTCACTGGTGAAGCCTTTGAATGCGATAACTCCCAAACAGAAGGAGAATTCAATATAAGTGTTTTCCTCACTGGTGAAGCCTTTGAATGCGATAACTCCCAAACAGAAGGAGAATTCAATATAAGTGTTTTCCTCACTGGTAAAACCTTTGAATGCGATAACTCCCAAATGGAAGGAGATTTCAATATAAGTGTTTTCCTCACTGGTGAAGCCTTTGAATGCGATAACTCCCAAACAGAAGGAGAATTCAATATAAGTGTTTTCCTCACTGGTAAAACCTTTGAATGCGATAACTCCCAAATGGAAGGAGATTTCAATATAAGTGTTTTCCTCACTGGTGAAGCCTTTGAATGCGATAACTCCCAAACAGAAGGAGAATTCAATATAAGTGTTTTCCTCACTGGTAAAACCTTTGAATGCGATAACTCCCAAATGGAAGGAGATTTCAATATAAGTGTTTTCCTCACTGGTGAAGCCTTTGAATGCGATAACTTCCAAATGGAAGGAGATTTCAATATAAGTGTTTTCCTCACTGGTGAAGCCTTTGAATGCGATAACTCCCAAACGGAAGGAGATTTCAATATAAGTGTTTTCCTCACTGGTGAAGCCTTTGAATGCGATAACTTCCAAATGGAAGGAGATTTCAATATAAGTGTTTTCCTGACTGGTGATGCCTTTGAATGCGATAACTCCCAAACAGAAGGAGATTTTGATATTGTGTTTTCCTCACTGGTGAAGCCTTTGAATGCGATAACTTCCAAATGGAAGGAGATTTCAATATAAGTGTTTTCCTGACTGGTGATGCCTTTGAATGCGATAACTCCCAAACAGAAGGAGATTTTGATATTGTGTTTTCCTCACTGGTGAAGCCTTTGAATGCGATAACTCCCAAACAGAAGGAGAATTCAATATAAGTGTTTTCCTCACTGGTGAAGCCTTTGAATGCGATAACTCCCAAACAGAAGGAGAATTCAATATAAGTGTTTTCCTCACTGGTAAAACCTTTGAATGCGATAACTCCCAAATGGAAGGAGATTTCAATATAAGTGTTTTCCTCACTGGTGAAGCCTTTGAATGCGATAACTCCCAAACGGAAGGAGATTTCAATATAGTGTTTTCCTCACTGTGTTTCTTTAAAGAGGTGCTATCATCTCAAAACAAATGCAATGATGCCAGTAAGTACAAGACAAGTCCTTACTGACATCAAAAATCGACCAGAATCTACGCATTACAATCGTTCAGAGAAACGTATACATTGTGTGTATGAAGATTAGGTGCATGCATGTAAGTTGTATGCGTGGTAACATGACACGGCTGAGTTGAACAGAGCTGTGCAAATATATCATTAGTTTATTCATGGAGCTATCAACTGCAATGAACTCAATTACTATCTTCATGATTTTATTCAAATGGGAGAAAAACGAAGAAAAAACTTGACTTGATGAGATTTGAACTCGTTACATTTGGCATAAAACCAATTTTCCCAAAGGACATCGACTTATTTATTCGGCCACATCAACGTTTAATTTTTAAACACCGTGCAATAATACTACCACAGTCCATATTGTCATGATCTTAAACAAATTATTCCTAAAGTGTTATTGGTGTATTTAAAAAAAAAAAAAGTGTTTCCTAAATTTGTGTGATTCTTGATTAAAAAAAATAGTTAATATATATGAAGAGGGTTAATTAATAGTGCACTATGATTTTGGCATAGGATAATGCATAACGTTGGGTGCAGGGAAGACCCTGGATGCACTGGATCTTCACCATCGTGCATCGCTAAATCTCTTCCCAGCTTCTCTATGCATTATCCTGTGCCAAAAATATAATGCACTATGAATTAATCTATTTTTATTTATCGTTATTTTGTACTGGTCTGGAAATCAATTTGGTCATATGATATCTAAAATTACTAATATAACCTAACTCTTTGTAATTACTGTATATACAAGAAACTAGATGTGTTCCAAAGGAAATGTCTAAGAATAATTTTGAAAATAAGATGTCTAGTGAAAGTCCCTAAAAAAGAATACCAACCCTTAACTTCCAAATAGGGAGGAGTTTGAATTCCTAGATATTTGAGTATACATTGCTTTGTTCTCCCAAGAATTGATATTATAATTTGTTTATTATTCTCTGCTTTTGTGTATTCAGCTGCTGATTTTCACTGATACTGAAGCACAATGTAAATAAACCCTGGAGATTTTGAGCAAATTCATGATCAAATTTGTTCTTTTCGTTTAATTTGTTTAGCTTTTGTCATCCTATGCGTGGAACAAGATAAGTAGAATTCAAGTAATAAATATTAATGGTTGTTTCAGTATCAACGTAATTAGAATAAAAATGATATAGTTATATCTTCTTCAGCTGGCATTTTTAATTAATTTGTGCCTGTATAGGTGAATGCTTTTCATGTTTGATTTAAAAACACTAGTCATGCCAACTTCTTCATTGCCATGGCGATCTTATCTTACTCCTATGAAGATCTAACATTTCATTATTTTTTGTTACTTTTGTGCACAGAAAAATAAGGTATGAACCAGAACAGGACGATCCATTCCTTCCCCCAAGGGACGGACAGGCAACCCTGGAGGGGTATCGGAGGAGACAAATGGATCAACCATCTACGTCAGGACTAGGCAGAAGACTGCACTCTTCTTCTGTAAACAGCCATATGTAAGTTGCTCATTTTCCCCGTAAAGGACATGAGCAGGGATGCCTTCACACAAAAAGGCATGGGAGGGGGGGAGGGAACGCATGGTGAGGGCACTTTTTATTGAGCAACCTTAGTAAACATGATGAGAAATAATGGCTGGGGCACTTTTTATTACTAAAACATTGATTATTTATATATAACAAGGTTTTTGAGTCTCACACTATGTTTAAAGTCAGGGGTGTCAAGACAACCTTCCATGAAGGGCACTTCTATCCCCATGGAGGGCACTTCTTGCTCCTGTTGGGTGAAAGATACTTCTTTCCCTTGTTGCCCCCATGTAGTGAAGGGCAGGGGGTGGTCTCTCCCATTGCCGTGGTGCAGACGTCCTTGGACATGGGGAGGTAAAATTTGCTCTATTGTCATACAAGTGATTGAAATTGTATAAAATTTATTGAGCTTTAAAGTCATCAAAATTGCCTTGAAGTCAAATCATTAGAAAAAATGTGACAATAACAAATTGCTCCCTTATACCAATGCTTGTGACAAGCCTAGGAATCATATATGTGAGTTTGTGCACCCCAGGGTATAAATTGACATGGTTGCATAAGTTTGCTAAGACAGTTTGTCTAAGGACAGAAGATGCAACATAAGATAAGTTGCCTAAAGGGCGTCTCCCTGAAGCCACTTACTTTGCTGATTCATGGGAATTTTGAAATAATATAGCTCATAATGAAGTTGTTGCAAAATGATTGATGTATTTTTTAGAAAGATTATGGTTGATTTAAAAAGGCTATAACTACCGTTGCATGTAGGAAATGTGTACGCACATATTCTAGAGAGTATGTGTTATCCGAGTTCTTCATTAAAAGAATAGCCTCACTCAAAAGAAATAATCAGTCGGTAGTTTTGTATTGCCACGTCTGTCCTTTCCATTGTAATCCATCATTCTTGAAAGATATCTGTTTTTTTTTTCTTTCTATTTGTCAGCCTTTGTGGAGATTGTTTGGAAACATTTGTATGTTTAGTTTATATTTTCAACACTTAGTTGAATAGTTTTGGCCATGGTTTTGCTTGTACACATGGCCACCCACATAGCGTATTCGCGAGTAATCATTTTAGAGTTTGAATAATTGTTTGGTGAACGATTAGCGATTACTTGCTAATTCTTAACATTACTATTCACAATGTCTCCCATTTGTTTCGTCTTGTCTCGTCATTATCCCCAGTCTGCTGGTTTCTTAACACTTTTCTCTGCCCTTATCCATTGTTTAAGGATTTACCTCACTTTCATTTGTTCACCAAAGTGATTCACATACTTGACTTACGTGATTATCCTCTTCATCCCCCATAGAACATAAGGCCGCAACAATAATTCACCATCTTATACAGTCCTAGGCAGGTGCCTGTGCTTCTCCCCAAGAAACGCCCTCAAACTTTGCAGGGACAGAATTATCTTCGTAGACAATTTGTATCTTTAGTGCTGTGTGTTTTTTGTAATATGTTTCTTTTGTTGATATCAGCTATTAAACATATTGTGTTGTGTTTTTTTGTATTTACAGTTATGAAGGACAGCCTTCATCCCGAGTATCATCCATGATGACTCCGCCCACTCTACACGATGACTTGCCCCCATCAGTGAGTAGTAAACATTTGATTTTTGTTTTGCAATGTACCTTCTCTTGATTAAAGGATTAGTTTAGTGGTCAGGCAAAAAGATCTTGTATGAAGGAGGACTTTAATAGAAACAAAACGGTAAAGAAACCACTTCAATATTTTATTCTGTTAAGGAGATATTGTAGTTCATAGCTCTGTCGCATCTGTGTAGAAATGACTGGTGTAGTAAGTCTACTATGGAAGGTTGGCACACTCATCCTCACAATCTTAACAATTGTTAACGTATTTTAAACAAAGTTTATCAAATTTTTAAACTTTTTGAATTATTTATCCTACAAATTTCTTCATGTGGTATATTATAATTACCCTTAGTAGATTCTGTTTTGCTATGTTCCTGACATATCCAATGGTTTTTCAGCCACAAAATCGCAGGACAAAATTTGATAGATTACATAAAAAACTTTGAGGAATCTGAGGATGTGACATCACAACTAGTCTTAGTTTATTTATACACAAAGATACCAAACTTTAAACTTAAATATCTCCTTAATGGAATAAGCTTATTGAATGCTTTATTCACCATTTTGTTTCTTTTGAAGTCCTCTTTCATATAAGATAAACTTACTTGACCCCTGATATAATCATGGATATGTAGTAGTAATTAGTCACTGCAAATAATGAGAAAGTCTTTTCCTACTAGAATGGTTGGGAGTGTGGTAAAGACACAACTTTTGGTCAGAATATGCTGCGCCACTTCAAAGAATTATGATAAACAAAAAAATGATTAACAAAAGAAGATACTATAAGGTCACCATGTAATACTTCACAAATTAACATACAAATTCGCATATTGATGCCTGAAATTTCAAAACACTGTAAAATGGTCAAATTTTAACCAGTTTTGATGAAATATTTTGCTACTTTCATAGTTTGTTATAAGTTTTTGAAAGCAATTTAGATAATGTTGCTTCTACATGTCCATATACCTTTTGTTAATGTGTGCACCTTGGTTTTCTGCATTTGTTGTATAAAACATATGGCCATGGTACCAAAAGATTTTCGCTTTTTTGACTTCCTAAAAGTCATTGAATATATGTTTTAGTTGTGAGGCCTGGTAAGTCGTGGACATAAAATGAAATTCAATGCACTTTTATAAGAATATACAGAAATTATACATTCAAAATATTCAAAAATGTTGGTGTATAAAATGAATAAATAGAACACAAGTATAGTCAGATAGAACCAAAAGGAAATCCATGAGCTATAAACGTATAGGGTGGAACAAATTAAAAGGACCAGTATGGGTTATGCGTGGCTCTGTACAAGTTGGAATACATAAGAAAAAAGACCAGTATGGGTTTGCATGGCCCTGTACAAGTTAGAATACACAAGAAAAAAGACCAGTATGGGTTTGCATGGCCCTGTCCAAGTTAAAATATACAAGAAAAAGGACCAGTGAGGGTTATGCATGGCCCTGTACAAGTTAGAATACGCAAGAAAAAGGACTAGTATAGGTTATGCATGGCCCTGTACAAGTTAGAATACACAAGAAAAAGGACTAGTATAGGTTATGCATGGCCCTGTACAAGTTGGAATACACAAGAAAAAGGACCAGTATGGGTTATGCATGGCCCTGTACAAGTTGGAATACACAAGAAAAAGGACCAGTATGGGTTATGCATGGCCCTGTACAAGTTAGAATACACAAGAAAAATGACCAGTATGGGTTATGCATGGCCCTGTACAAGTTAGAATACACAAGAAAAAGGACCAGTATGGGTTATGCATGGCCCTGTACAAGTTGGAATACACAAGAAAAAGGACCAGTATGGGTTATGCATAGCCCCGTACAAGTTGGAATACACAAGAAAAAAGACCAGTATGGGTTTGCATGGCCCTGTCCAAGTTAAAATATACAAGAAAAAGGACCAGTGAGGGTTATGCATGGCCCTGTACAAGTTAGAATACGCAAGAAAAAGGACTAGTATAGGTTATGCATGGCCCTGTACAAGTTAGAATACACAAGAAAAAGGACTAGTATAGGTTATGCATGGCCCTGTACAAGTTGGAATACACAAGAAAAAGGACCAGTATGGGTTATGCATGGCCCTGTACAAGTTAGAATACACAAGAAAAAGGACTAGTATAGGTTATGCATGGCCCTGTACAAGTTAGAATACACAAGAAAAAGGACCAGTATGGGTTATGCATGGCCCTGTACAAGTTGGAATACACAAGAAAAAGGACCAGTATGGGTTATGCATGACCAACAAGTAAGAATACACAAGCTCTTTTGAGGTTCACCATCCTATGAAATGTGAGCCTTTTCAGTCACGTCATGATAAAAATCATATAATTTGCAAATTTAGAGGTCCCTAAAAAGTCCAGGAAGTTGGTATTTTTATAAATGGTACTGCCAATAAAAGTAAGCTATATAAGTAAAACAATTAAGGATTAAAAGTAAAAAGCTTTCATATTTTAAAATTGCAAGTTTAGAGGTCCTTAAAAAGTCCAGGAAGTTAGTATCTTTATCATTGGTACTGCTGATAAAAGTAGGTTTTTCCCTTTCACAATTGTACCGTAAGCTATATAATTAAAACAATTGAAGATTAAAAGTAAAAAGGTTTCACATTTTAAAATTGCAAATTTGGAGTTCCTTCAAAAGTCAAGGAAGTTGGTATGTTTAAAAATGGTACTGCTGATAAACAGGTTTTTTTTTTTTTTTTTTACAAATGTCCCTTAAACCTTCGAATCCTAATCGATCGTGGCACGACTGATTTTTACATGCACTTTTCAAAAAATGTTTTGCATTGTTCAATAGGCTAACAGCAGTGATCCTGGTGTCATTTGAAAGAGCTCAAATAAATTTTCAGAAAATGTAACTTTTTGATTATGTTGAAGATTTAAAAAAATATTGGTTGAAATAGAGAAATTTCCAAATATGCACAAACTTTAACAAAAAAACATTTTGTTTTCTTTTCTTCAAAAAACTTACTTGCCATACTTCCAGACCTTGCTTTTGCCTGAAAATCCGTGAGGAATTGTCAAAGACATCATTGCATCCAATTCCGGTTGAATTTGACTGTCCCATTCATCAATATATATATTTTTTTGGCAAAAGTTTATAGCCTTTTCGAGACCAATTTTTGACAAAAATCTGCCCTACACAAAAAATATTGTCAGAATTGTTACTTCACACATTTTCAATTAAAAACAAAAAGAGCAACTATCCCCTCTTTGTCCAGACCAAAATATAAGTTTAAAAAACAAATCCACTTGCTAGGTAGTGTGGTGTAGCGGTAACGACTCGGTTAGAAACCAAACTAAATACGTGGCTTTGTTTTTCACAAGTAATTACAGCGGTGATTTTTTTTTTTTTCTCCATTGTTTCTGCATGTTTTGCTTTGAGAACAAAAATTTATTTGACTGGTATTAATGGAAAGGAAATTTCACAAACTATTTAAATATATTAAAAAATCCTCCACTATCATTATTCAAAAAAAAAATACAAGCTCAAAAAATTTGCATATTTATATCAATATTTTCTTTATTTTGACATTTTTATTTAAAAGTTTATTGTCTTAGAATTCATGTAAATCAAACTTGTAGTGATAGAAAACGAAAGGAAAGTTTTGAAGAAAAAAAGTTCTGAAAAATTTGCAGTCACATTTTGAACCATGTGGAACACAAAGAGTTAAGCTAAATATTTCAAAACAATTCAGGATTAAAAGTAAAAAGGTTTCACATTTTAAAATTCATTTCTCAATTCTGTTATTTCCCCGTACAGTACACTTTGGCCATCAGTCGAGACAGACCAACAGCAGCCCCGCGAACCACAGAGAACCGCTATTCCTCAGGAAGTCTGGTATAAGAGACACATGATGAAGTCATAGCAAATCTAGCTTGCCTTTGATATGGGCTGAAATTATGTTTTACATCAACTAAAGCCATCAGTGTCGTTACATTGTTATTGGCAGTTTTTAAGTTGTAAAGAAAATGTTATTTTTTGTTACTGTATCTTTAAAGTTTTTTTTTTTTTTAACCAATCTTTATGTTTCTATTATGTTTTTTTTTAAATTTATTCCAAAAGATTTGTTCTTTTGTATAAGTGCAATTTTTATACTGACCTTTGAACTGTTGCTTAAAATGCATATTCAAGGTTCTATGAGTGAATGTAAGGTTAGAAGGTTCAGATCTCACATTGGAAGGGGAGCTTGGTGCACTCTGGTACAAATTATTCAAGATGGCTGTTTGTTCAATAAATCACTCACAAGCGGATGCTACAATCTTGGACAAAACTGTTGGGAAACTTACTGGAAAGTGTTCATGTTATTTGAAATTTTGAAGTACAGCTATTTTTTAGGTCACCTCCACTCCAACCCCCTACCCAACCCCCTACCCAACCCCCCTACCCAACTCCCCTATCCAACTCCCTACCTAACTCCCCCCTACCCAACCCCTACCCAACCCCTACCTAACCCCCCTACCTAACCCCCCTATCCAACCCCTACCCAACCTTCCACCCAACCCCTACCAAACTCTCCCCTTCTCCACCCCTTATCTCCTTTTAATGTCTAAATATTTCACTATGAACTACATGGACATGGAAAGCAATTATTAACATTTTCTATTCATTGAACGTAGGAACGAGGTGTCCCAACAAGTTTTGTCCAAGATTGTATCTTATAGAAAATGGAGGGATCGATTGCACATGGTGTTTGTGTATATGAATATGCAGGACAAAACTGTGTTACAGCTAAATATTCAACAGTACACCTAATTACAATGTGGTTAGAGGCTGTATATGGAAGAAGTTAGATTAGAACCCAAGTTTTTAGGAAAATCATGTTCACGTCCTTGTTTGTGATATTAGAGAATTTCCGTCTATGGAGCACACAATCAACCAATCAAAACAACCGAATATGGATTATGACTGGTGCATTAAAACTAAAACCCCACCTCATTGGTCAGATGGTAGTATACCCGAGACAACATTTTAAAGCTGGCTGACAAAATCCCTCTTATATGAGATGTATTTTTAAAGGAGCACTAGACCATAAAGTGAGGGCGCTCGTTTTTTTGTGCAAATTTCACAAATTATCCACGACAGATCGATACACTTTATGCCTCCATAGCCCACAGACAACGTGAAGGTAACGGTCAGTTGAAAATTCTATTAACAGGAAAATTGCTATACCGCTACGTGCAAGATTTGCAATCAAATTTTGGGGGAACCCTCTAAAGTACGCCCTCATTTATCGGTCTAGTGCTACTTTAAAGGCCAGCTATTAAGTTAAAAGTGGACAGAAATGTACAATACAATTGAAGGTTTCTGATTGGTCTAAATGTGTACACTTGGATTGACAAACCAATCAATAACCGCCACAGAAATGATGTCGCTAGTATATTTTCTTGAGGTGAGATTCCCTCTTTAAGCAAATGATTTGTTCACCCATTCAGAAGAAACAGTCGTCAGAAAGTGTTGTCGAAAACCTTTGTCCAGCTGTCCAAATTTTTGTACAAATTGAACAAAATCAGTTTAAAGGACAGAACAGGATGGATGGTCAGTTGTCTAATTTGACTTCTTTTTTTAAAGCAGAAAGCAAATTATTTGTTTCACTCCTATCTTTCGAAGAAAAACTAAGAAAGCATACCTTTAATGTGATGAAATTGGTGGGTCTTCGTTCACTAGTGCTTCACAACTGGTTTATCAAACAGCCATTGAAATCTCTGTATATCCTAAGCTGTGGGGAAAGGTATGTAAAATACTTAATCTACCTACCTAATGGATGAAATTGATTCATTGTAATTATTATATTCAAAATTCAAAGATATATATTTGATTAGGCCTGAAAAGGGCAGAAGAAAAAAAATAATAATAATGTAATGAAATCTTTCAGTTGAGGAAACTGGTTTTAATAATTGACATCACAGGGTCATCAGCTTCTTTAGCCTGTTTTACGGCAGTGATAATGTTTGAATCTATTATTCAAGTTATTTGAAGAAGAGTGAAATTTGTAATTTAAATAAGTAATAATAGAAATATAATCAGACCTGAAAGGGAAAAACATTGACGTTTTTGAATGATTAACTTTTTATACATTTGAATTATTCTTTCAAATTTTTGTATTGAAAAAATATGCAATGAAGCATAAATTCTTTTAGATTCAAACTCATGTGATATAATAAATCTGATCTTTTTTTGATGATGCATTGTTTCATCTGTAAATAGAAATCATACAATATTGATTGTTAAAAAGTTTCATCAAAGCACACTTGTTTGCACAATGATGTTTTTTATTACACATTGATGTTTGCTTTAAAGATATAGAATGGTAAGGATTTGATAGGCACCAGAAAGAGCTTTTAATTGTAAACAGAGTAGTCTTCAAACTACATCATAAGCATCTGCAGTTTCCAAGTTATGGCTAAGCACATTTTGAATATTTCTTAATGTATGGAAAGAGAAAAGCTCAAAATCTTTAATGTAATTCATTAACACATTTTATATGCAAACTAAACTGCTTTACCTAGTACAGATCATTGATGATCTTGATTTGTAAAAGTGTCAATATTCTCCTTTTGAACTCCTCCAAAGCTGTCTCTTCCCACCCCCCTACAATCATTCCCCACCCCTCTCTCATAACCCCTCCCGACCCCCTTCACAACCCCTCCATAATATGTCAAATACCATTGTATATATTCATATTTGTACAAGAGGAATACTGCAATGAAAGAAGATGTATTAATCCTTATTTTTTTAAAGTAAATATTTGCTGTACATAATCATATGAGCAACAGAAAATATATTCCTTTTTGTAAAACTCTACTTTCAGAGATCTTTTTGTGTAAATATTGGATTGGTCATCTCTTTGTTACTAGAGCTCGTTTTAATTTTCTCCCGTTTTTTTTTTGTCTTTAAATTTGGCTGCACAAAAACGGATAATGAAATTTTATGAAGAGCTTTTAGTAGTTTGATCTAGGTGTTAGATTTTCATGAGATTTAATCATTTTTTTAAATAGAATTTTGCAGGTTTTTTTTTTATAATTTCTTTGAGGAGCACTAGGCCAAGAAGTGAAGGCTTTATTAAGTTTCATCTGTTCATGTTGATCACTCACATTGTTCTATCAAAAGATGTATTGAATATTCATGACAAACATTGTATTGAATATTCATAAAAATTGCATTAAATATTCATGATAAACAATGTATTGAATATTTCTGACAAGTTAATATATTAAATATTCCTGGCAAACAATGTATTGAATATTCCTGAAAAACAGTGTATTGAATAATCCTGACAATCAATGTATTGAATATTCATGTCAATCAATGTATTGAATATTTCTGACAAACAATGTATTGAATATTCCTGAAAAACAATGTATTGAATAATCCTGAAAATCAATGTATTGAATATTCATGTCAATCAATGTATTAAATATTCTAAAATCAATGTATTGAATATTCCTGACAAACAATGTATTGAATATTCATGTCAATCAATTTATAAATATTCCTAAAAATCAATGTATTGAATATTCTGACAATCAATGTATTAAATTTTCCTAAAAATCAATGTATTGATTATTCCTGACAAACAATGTATTGAATATTCCTGACAAACAATGTATTGAATATTCCTGACAAACAATGTATTAAATATTCATGTCAATCAATGTATTCGATATTCATGTCAAATAGTAACAGTGGATTTTATCATTTGTGTGAAATATTTAACAGTACCGTCACATGCAAGTAAAGTGTTTTTGAATGTTCTGTGGAGTCCTTGCCAGAGGTCCGAGAGCTGCAGAAGTCTGTGAAGGTTGCCACACAGAGAGATTTAGGGTTAAGATTAACAAGCTCTATTCTCCCCGTTTCCTTTCCTTCCTACCTCTAGAATGATCTAACCTCTCAGGCACAATTTGATCCTCGTTGTCGTGGTGCGTTAAGCCCTCATCAAACACAAACAAACAAACTGAATAACACTTTTGGAATGAATGCTCATTTATGAGTCTTCAGTGACTGAGTTGTTTAAGCCTCAGCTTTCCACTCTAGAGTCCTGGGTTCGATCTCAGTGGGTCTCGTACCAGTACTCCACAACTGGTTAATATAATGGCCGTGGGTGTCTGACCTAAATACTCCAATGGAGGTCTTTTAGAATGATATAAACCTCAAAACAGATGTAAAAGGATTAGCTTAGTGGTCGAGCTTGTTCATTATGATAGAGGACTATGACAGAAATAGCATTCTGAAGAAACGACTTATAAATTTGGCTACTTTTGAAGTTTTTTAGGAGGTGAAAGCCCCTTTTGGTAAGAGATGAATAACTAGGTGCATTATACTATCAGTGTATTCAGGACTTATCATTGCTCAATCAATAACCTCTGCAGACGTGATGTCAGTGGTTTGTACCAGATTTACTTGGGAGGGTGTCATGCAAGTTTCTTGGGGTGAAATGCCCTTTTTGGTTCAGATGCGAAAGCATCAGGAACCTATGTGGTCATGTTGGCGTGTGTGTGCATGTATGGGTGTGTGTTTGTGACGGCCAGCTCGTAAACGATATCTCAAGAAAGATACGCGGGATTCATGTCATATGTGGAACACAGATAGCCCATGATCTGTAGGTGTGCCCTATTGTTTTTGATGGTGATGTTATGCATGTTAATGAGTAGGCAGAGCTTAATGTAAAAATCTTGAAATGCTTAAATTTTAACAAACGCATCTCGGTTTTGTTTCATATCTCATTAAGTGTGCAAGGTCTTTCCTTTCAGTATGCTATCATAGGGGCATTACTAATATGCCCAATGTGTATCAGATAGAGGCATCATATTACACTCGCACGGTATTGGCAGTGTAATTAGATCGTAGCTGTGCCAGGACAAGCAAATAAAGATATCATATTAGGTTGCCCTTGCTCTGGCGAGGTGTGTGATGTGCAATCGTTGATTTTAGCCAAAATCAGGGGTTGCAGTGCATACTAAATGGAAAGCGGAGGTACACGTCATGCTGGTATAATTATGTTGTTAACTGGTGTGTACATGTTTATGATAAAAAAAACATTGAATTTCGTTAATATGCATAGTGGGCGAGGCTTGATATGATTTTGCTAAAAAGAGCTTGTAACACGGTATTTCTAGAACAGTAAACTGGATTCATATATTATGTGGTACACAGATAGCCCATGGCTTGTAGATGTGACCTAATGTTTGTGGTGGTGATTTCATGCATATTAATAAGCGGGCGGGGCTTAAAGTGAAAATGTTGAAAACTTGAAAGTGATAAATGAGCGAATGTATGTCCATTTTGTGTCATATTGGGCGTGATAATTTTGTTGGTTATTGTGTACATGCTTATGTTATCAGCAGATGTCATTCATATGCATGGCTTAATGTGAAAGTGCTGAATGATGTAAACACCATAAACGATATATATCAGATTTGTGGTATATGTGGTGCACAGATGGATCATGGTCTGTATGTATGTTGTGAATGCTAATGAGGCGGGGCTTACTGGCAATTTCTTGAACAGGATAAATAAGCAATCTTTTTTGCATCATACTTGCTTTGACGTTGTTAATTTTTGTGCAAATGCTAATGTTGTCAACATTTTTATTGATCTACATGGTGGGTGTGGCTTATGAATAAATATCATGGAACAAATATTTCATGATATGCAACGACATGACAGTTAATACAAATTTTGCAAATCAATCAGCTTATGAAAAAGCATTAGAACCACAAAACCTTTCGGTTCTGGTTAACAAAATAAATTTATCTGAATAGTTGCCATTGTTTTATATCAAATAGAAAGTCTTTGATTTAAGTATTTCAAGTGTTCTTTTTAATCCCTGTAAACAACTAGGATTATTAAATAAAGCTTTTTTAATATTTGAATCTTCGTAATCTTTTTTAATCATGTGTGTACCAAAAGGTTTTTACGATTTCATCACTCTTAGCTAAGTGTTTTGTCAGTGCCATTTGTTGATATTGTTTTTGCGTCTTGTTAAAAGTCAATGAATTTAGTGCATTTTTTTAATACCACACCTAAAGAGAGCTTTATATTTGCTGCAAAAGTCTTTGAAGTAAAGACGGTACCACATCTTTAATGTGCTTTTGAGAAGAATGTTAAGTGTTGAGGATATATGCAATGTACCTAATGTATTTAGGTATTGATTGAGGGATGTGGATAAGATGCAAAGCCCTTTCACAATCAGAAGGACAGAGGACAGAAGTTCTTGAAGAAATTCCTAAAAATTTTTTCGTAACATTCTGTCGTTGAAAAGATTAGAATGCCTTTCATAGCTAGAGAGAGGATGATATCAAAACTGTTTTATTCTCATAATCAAAAGTTCCCCTGAAGAATTACAGCAATCAGTTGGCAACCATGCACTGCAAATTTACATATTTAAGTCTGAAAATTGATTTAACTAAAATGACCAATTTTGAACCGATTTGGGCAAGAATAATGCTTTAATTGTGAATTTACAAATTTAGCAATAGTTAAATTAAAGGAGCTGGCAACTGAAATGTGAGGGCGTATTGCGTTTCAAGAATATTTCAACACACTTTTCGTGCATGTGATGGTATTGAAAACCTTTGATATGAATGTTCAAATTATTCATAATTAGATCTTATTCGTATTATTAGTAATCAAAAATGAAACCGTTCTGTTTAAATTCCCTTTACTGGGCAAAAAAGACCTCACTTTCTGACAGAGAGATTCTTTGATACTTCCGCTTGACCATGGACCTATAAGAAGACTTCTTTCTGAAGTTAAAGTTATGCTGTCATTGTTGAAATAGGTCCAGGTTTGGTATTGATACTGTTACATGCATAGCTTCATGTATAGCTTGTGCATATGCATAGCTTCATGCATATGCATAGCTTCATGCATAGCTCATGCCTATGTATGTAATTCAACTTATTTGATTATCATTGCCTTTGGAATGCTGCTTTTGACTAGGTGTTCGATTCTCCTTTTTACTAAAAGTTCAGTATTTTTTAGTTAGATATTTTGGTTTATATCAGAGACTACTTTTCTGTATTATTTATTTTGGACATTGAGGCTATTTAGTGTCTTAACTCAATCAAGTAATTTCGATGGGTTTTCCTCTATTGCGTTTTCTTTTAGGTTTTGTCACGAAATAGCTTTACCGTTACCCTTGAATGGGGTAAATAATTTGCCATCATATATTATTCTACATATGTTGTTCTGATTAATGAGATGGGAAAATCCCTCTTTGAAATCATTTCTTATATTGATAAGATTGTTTTCAGTTTTTTTATCAGGGTAGCCTGTTGAGATCAAGAACTGTTCTTACACAAAGTCCTGAATGGTATGTACCCCTGGTGATAAATTGTTGAAGGTATATAGACAGGTAGAGATTTTATATTCATTAGAGCCAGCTTTAAATTATGAATACATCATCTTTAAATTATAAGAAAAGCATGTATGGTTTTTGAGTCAAATTTGAAAGAATTTTTAATGTCTGCAAGAGTTATGATGTTTGAGAGAGAAAACTGCTCAAAATCTTGACAGTATTTCTTTACAATTTCTGAACTACATTTCAGTCACTACAAATCCACCAAGACTTGTTTTTCCAGCTAAATTTTAATTAATTCAAAACCTCTTCGTCAAATTTAATCACTTGAATTCTTAAAACGTTTGTGGCAAATTGAAAATAATTAATAGAAGGAAATTCATAGTTTTCCTGAAACTTTTTGCAATGGTTTGTAGCATATTTTGTTCCACTAGTCGTTGCTGCCTGTCCATAAATCTTTGAGTTTGCTGTCTTCACAGAACAGTCACAGATAGAGAAGAGGGGGAATAGCTACACCATTGTGGACTGTACTAATGTATCAAAGTATTAATTTTGAGCTTCAATAAACATTTAGTGCTGTCCAGAAATCCTGGCACTACACTGGAAATAAATGGCCGTGTATTATTTTGTTTTCACACAATGTATACTTTTCAAAATTCTAATTTTATTTCAGAAACAAATGTTATTTACCCAGTGATTTTTAGAGATGTACAAAATCGCTTGCCTTAGCCAGTGCAGTTTTGTTGCTTTTTATTCCTATTTAATAGAGTTGCCTGGATTTATTGTATGAAATATATATCATATAAAGCTGTTTTTTCTCTATTGTTTAAAACAATTTTTGTGCCTTTTTGTTCATAAATCTTTTTATTGCAATGGAATCGATTAACTTCATATTTTTAGCTTTACATACATATTTTTCTGTAGGTTGTTGTTATACCTGCATCAATCATCCAGGCTATTTTTAGCTGTGATTACTTTTAATATTTCCATGTTTTTTGGTTTTGTTTTTTTATAATGCAGAGGTTGAAGAGCTGAAAAAATGTATACAGAATTGTGTTACATTTTTTGATCACCATTTTTGACCACCACACTTTTAATCACCACATTTTTTGATCACCACATTTTTTGATCACCATTTTTTATCACATGTAACAATATTACAGCAGTTTGTAATATTATTGAAAACGAAACAATTGATAACAAAATTTTATTTGTGCTTTTACAATGATGATGGTGTAATGTATTGGATATATTTTGGTATTCCGGAGTGGATATATTTAGACGTTTTTCATATTCTATTCCATGGAGTAATATCCAAATCATCAGTTTCCCTCTTTTCTCTTCTTCACCACACAGTGGGCTTAGAACGGTTGTGTACTGTTTTCTTGCTTTATAGACAAAAGAAACACTGTTGGACAATCACCAATCATTTCAAAATTGTATAAAATTTTCCCAATTATTTAAAAATTTGCCTGTCACTTCAACATTTCCCCAATCATTTCAAAATTTCCCCAATCATTTCAAAATTGCCCCAGTTATTTCAAAATTTCCCCAATCATTTCAAAATTGCCCCAATCATTTCAAAATTGCCCCAATCATTTCAAAATTGCCCCAATCATTTCAAAATTGCCCCAATCATTTCAAAATTGCCCTAATCATTTCAAAAATGCCCCAATCATTTCAAAATTGCCCTAATCATTTCAAAATTGCCCCAATCATTTCAAAATTGCCCCAATCATTTCAAAATTGCTCCAATCATTTCAAAATTGCCCCAATCATTTCAAAATTTCCCCAGTCATTTCTGAATTTCCTCAATCTCAAAATTATCTCAATCATTTAAATATTCTATAATCATTTCTGAATTTCCCAATCATTTCAAAATTCCCAGATCATTTCAGAATTTCCCCTGTTCAAATTTCCCCCATTATTTCAAAATTCCCCGTCATTTCAGAATTTTCCCATTGGGACAACATCAACAGATCTGCAAGGGGTTTCTATCAATTTCCTTATCATGTGAGGGACTGCAATGTAGTATGTGAGGGAACTGTAATTCATCAGTGTTGTGAACCTATATGTGTGTTATTGGGTAAATGACTTATGAGATGCCCAAAAGTTCTGCCCACTCTAGAGACAACTTTTAAATTCTTAGCGGAAGGTGGTGATTCTTCACCCCTTACATCAAGATTAAAGTGTTGAATAATTTACATATTTTGTTTTTATATTTTCCCCTCAGCTAAAAAGCCTGGTTCCAGTTTATTTCCCTTCTATGGCGAGTGAAGAAGGAAGGGGGGGGGGGGGGGGGAGGGGGTCCACAGGGTCTCCAATGCACCATTTGGACTTTTAGCTGTTAGTTATGTGTTTCTCTGGGAATGATTTTACTTCTGAATCCACTTTAACAATTTTACGTATAAGGATGCAATTTTTTTAATTTTACTTTGTCAAATATCATAAGTATTTGTAAATAACAATTTTTACTTAATCTTACTTTTTTGGCAGCAAGAGTGATAAGATTATTCATGCTTTAAGTGTAGGAATGTACATGTGCAAGCAAAGTGTAACGTGATGCATCACATGTATGTGGATGTATATTGAAAGATATTTTTAAGACAAATACAATCGATTTGCACATTATGACTGTTTTTTAAACTTATGATTTTGTTGTGTTGTGTAGAGATATGACTTAGAAACATGCAAATCTCTCCCCTGCCTCAAAAGAAAAAAAAAAAATAATAATAATAATAATAATATCAATCAATCAATTAAAAATTAATGAATTAATAATAGATTACTGTGAGGTTCCTTTTCAAAAAATGTCAGAAGTGGTTAATGTCAGTAAAATGTATTTTTTAAATTTTGAGTATCATTATATTTCTTCAAGATGTATGTGTAAGGAAGTGGCAGGTGCACTTTCTGGACAGTTTTCTAGAATCTGGCTCCTATAGATTTCTTAAATGTCAGCCCCAAAGTTTTAAGGTCCCTATGTGCAGAAATGTTGATATGGGACTGATAATTTGTTGAGGGGTGGATGTGAGGCATTATTGATGTGTGCTGTTCAAACAGAAGCAAGAAGTGTTATTTCATTTCACAAATTAAATATTTCATGAGATTACGAATAAAAATTGATGCAGTTTGAAATATGTACACAGAGAGAAGAGTCAATTGTTAATTTGAGATAATTGTTAATTCTGATCTGATTAATGATGTGAATCGCGAAGAAATTATGAAATTAGCATTGAATAGTCCAAAATTATAGTCTGAGATTGGATAAGCTTTACTAACATACAAAGAGGGCTGTCATATTCAGGGGACATACTTGATCACACCATAATTAATCATATATCGCATTTGATCACACCATACTTAAATGTATATCACACTTAATCACACCATAATAGTATTTGATCATACCATACTTAATCATATATCGCATTTGATTATACCATACTAAATCATACATTACATTTGATCACACTCATAATTAATCATATCACATTTGATCACACCATAGTTAATCACACCAAAATTAATCATATATCACACCATACGTAATCGTATATCACACTTGATCACACCATACGAATCGTATATCACACTTGATCACACCATACTTAATCATACATAATCTCATTTGATCACACCATACTTAATCATATATCACATTTGATCACACCATACTTAATCATATATCACACTTGATCACACCATACTTAATCGCATTTAATCACCATAATTAATCATATATCACACCACACTTAATTATATATCACACTTGACCATGCCATATTTAATAATATATGGTACGGTATCACATTTGATCACAATACTAAATTATAATTGCATTTGATCACACCATACTTAATCATATATATATCACACCATCATTTATTGCATTTGATCACACCATAATTAATCATATATCACACTTGATCACACCACACTTAATCATATATTACACTTGACCACGCCATATTTAATAATATACAGTACGGTATCACTTTTGATCACAGAATACTTAATCATAATCGCATTTGATCACACCATACTTAATTATATATCACACTTGATCACACAATCATTTATTGCATTTGATCACACCATAATTAATCATGTATCACACTTGATCACACCATAATTAATCATATATCACACTTGATCACATAATTAATCATATATCACACTTGATCACACCATAATTATATATCACACCATGATTAATCATATATCACACTTTATCACACCATGATTAATCATATATCACACTTGATCACACCATAATTATATATCACACCATGATTAATCATATATCACACTTTATCACACCATAATTAATCATATATTGCATTTGATCAACTTGACCATATTTGACATATTAAGCAAAGAATTGCACCATTCATTAGGCCACAATTTTTTTCTCCAGGCCATGAACAGTGCCCATGCTCCAGGCCATGAACAGTGCCCATGCTCCAGGCCATGAACAGTGCCCATGCTCCAGGCCATTAACAGTGGTCCTATACTAGCCCCACAATAACCATCGCAGAAAGATCGTGAGCATCAAGACTTCAAAATATGCAAATAATGTATCAAAACTTATTTTAAAGTCTTCAAATTAATCAAATACATTATGTTATCAGTCAAATGATGTTGGGTGGGTGCTTATTAGTACAGGGACACTAAATACAGTATATTCCATTTTGATAATATAATGCACTTAATTGTTTAATCATATATCAACCATGAACAAACATCTCATTTGATCATAGTCACATTTGATCATAGTCACAATTGATCAGTCACATTTGATCATAGTCACATTTGATAACACATTTGATCATATAACACACTAGACATATAACACTTTGATCATAAAACACTTGATCATGATATATCAACTATGATCAAATATCACACTTGATCACAACCCTGTTTGATCATAGACACATTTCTTCTTAATCTCTTTTGATTATGCCACATTTAATCATATACCAATCTTCATCATATATATTGTATTTGATCATAGTCCCACTTGATTATAACATATTTGATCCCATAACACACTTGATCATATATGATTGATTTATGTTGATTTGGGGGGAGTACTCTACCAGGTTTGTACTAACAACTTTACTCACCCTCTACCAAAATGGGCTAAACCATCTTTTGGCAAAATTTGATAATCTTATTACTGGGTAGGGGAGAAAAACACTATGTTTTTGTTGATTGAGGGGCAAGTAACACTAATGGAAAATATAGGGGGGGGGGGGACTTGCTCCCCACCTCTGACCATGGTCAGATATCACATTTGATCTTAACTACAAACAAGTTGATTAGGCCTATAACACACTTGATCATATATATGCTTCATTATATATCGACTGATCATATATCGACTTGATCATATATCGACTTTGATCATATATCGACTTTGGATTAATTACACCTGATTATAAAACACATTTGATCATATAACACACTTGATTTTATATCACATTTCATATATCACATAAAAAAGTTCTTGAATTAATTAATCTGGCACATTGCATGTGTGGATTCGAGAACAAGTTATTTATCTCATCCGCTCATCTGCTAACATAGCCTCGAGTGTTTATGTCCAGTATACAACTCAAAAATTATTTCATTTTGCTTTTTCCCTTGAGCTAGAGATTTTCTACATATTATAAGAAATTATAGAAAAAATAGAAAGCATTGTGCATTAATTACTTCTTCCTTGATATCTAAGTATGGTGTGATCAAAGGGCATTATGAGCAGTATAATGCTGCTGATAACTTTCTCTAAACATGTTGGTTATAGTTTCAAGTAATAAGACGTTTTGAAGCATCAGAATTAGAAGATTAGACTTACAGAGACAGTGCGAATTCAGAATTAGAATAAGACAAAATGGGGTGTGGGGCAGTGTCGGATGAAAGCACCATGGCCGTACAATGCTGGGGGTGGCAACCACTCCTGTCGGCCGGATACCCATCTCAGTCGGGCAGGGAATCATCATCTGGATCATGATGATGAGAATATGATACTTGGGCACCGATCTTGTATAGTCAGGGAGAAATGTACAATGCACTTTTTAAATCAATCATTTTTCGGAATCATGCCCGACTGGGCTAGATTTACCGATAATTAAAGAAAATTTCCAAAATTGAAAAACTGCCTGGAAATTAAAAAAAAAGGTTTTAAAATTTTGCCCGAAAATTAAGGAAAGTTCCTGAGGAAAATTTCCCTAAAATTGGCAAAGAAATTCACAAAAATTTCCCCAAAATAAAAAAAATCCTGCCAAAAAATTAAAAGAAATTTTCCGAAAATCAAAGAAAATTGCCAGATATTAAGGAAAGCTCCCAAATTTACTAGTTTCCTCTATTGGGTCAGTAAATAAAGGGCACTTTATTTTGAAAGGGGCACTTTTGTAATATTTTTTGTAAAAAGTTTGCACACATGCATTGTTCCAGTTTTTGCACCTTTGACAGTAATTGAGGTGCACTTTAGTAATTTTTCGCAAAGTATATGTGTGGGGACGGGGGGCCATGTCCCTCTGCTCTCCTGGTTGCTACACCTATATATGGTCTGCACTATATCACATGTTTTGCATAAATTCTATTCGGAAATGGCATCAAGAAAAACCTTTCACAGTTATAATTTGCAATTGTATATTTCCGCACGTTTTTTAGAAACACATCTAACGTTGACAAAATACAGAATTAAAAAAAAAAAAAAAAGGCACATTTTTACGACCAAAAATCAAACAAAATGGTTGGTTTAATGGAAATAGCGTGTTATCATGGCTATTCATTTGAATGACCAGAGATCATATTATTGCAGGCTAGAGGTCATCTGAGCTTCACCTGACTAAATGTGGCCAACATCGTGTTTTCCAGACTGGGGATCGACACTTGTGCCCAGCTCTTGTCGACAACACCAGTTTGCTAGTAAGCACATGCCCAGAAGAAGAGCCATCAGTACAATTGGAATGCCAATAATGTAGATCTGTGTTGACGTCACACTGGGCCCATTAGCTATCCCTTCATGCAATCTTTGTATGATCTTTTCCAGTCCAAAACAAGTGTATGTTCTGTTTGATCCCAGGCTTTCTGATTGGTCGGCGTTTGGTCCAAGGTACTGATCTGCACGCCGGACGAGTTGGGCCATCTCAATGTCAGAGAAAACTTCCTCGACTTTTGTGCCAAGAGCAACGGAGATCTGATGAAAGAAAAAGAAGAAGCAAATCGGATTTGTATCTTATGCAATTGTAGTCCTCTATAACTGCGCCCCTCTGGCGCCACCACTGACCCTCTTTAAGAAAATATTGAAATTTAAAGTAATCACAAATTCGCCTTAAATTGATATGGCGCAGAAGGGGGAGGGAAACGAATGAAAAATTATTGGAGGGATGAATATGCTTGTACCAATAATTTTATCAAAATAGTTTTTGATGCATGTCTAAAATTACAATACAATTATAGCCGTCAATCTGGGTCTTAATCAATGAACATCTGAAAAGCAAATAGAAAGAATGCCATCATTGGCATTATTTTTTCCATAAGTTCACATATCACCAGGGTTGTAGAAAGCTTTCAAAAAGTGGGCGAAAGACCTCTTAGGGGGAAACAATCTCTTAGGGAGCACTTCCCAAATCATATATGTCTTGTCCAGTCTGTAGATAAGTGGGCACCAACATAACAAAGTAAAGGGGCACTTTTGTAATATTTTTATAAAAACTGTGTGCACATTCCACCAGGTCTTACACCATTGAGAGTAATTGAGGGCCACTTTTCATTTTAGTAAGGGGCACTTTTGTCATTTTTCAGAAAAGTGAAGGAACATGCCCCTGGCCCCTGGTTCCTATGGTTCCTACACCAATGACACCTAAACATATCAGGCGCCATACCAGGGATGTAATTTTGATTTGAAAAATGGAGGGGGAAGGGGACATGGCCTCTTATCCAAAAAGTGGAGTGGGGAGGGGGGGAGGCAAGAGGCAAATTGAATTTTAATAATTCTGCTGAAAAGTGGGGGGACATGGCCCCTGTCTCCCAGGAATTATGGCCCTGTTCCATACAATAGTTGTATTAAACCTCCCACATGCATGGTAATGCCCTTAGCCATGCAGCTTGGGGAACAGGCTCTTCCCCTTGCGAAGGTCCATGCCCCCTGCGGAAAACTAATCAAAAAATTATATAACAAGGGTATAGGGAGAATCTGCCCAAATCTCTAGCAAATTCATGGATACGCGCCTGATTGCATACCTTGATCCACCCCACCATCAGACAATCTCGGACAAACCTGCCTGACCTGCAATTGTATTTTCATCATTACAATAAGTGATCTAATATCCCTACAAAATGGGTCAATATTTATTCTTTAAAAAGATCAACGTAACACATCGCTATGGTAAAATAGACTAAAACCCAAATATGAGCAGATCAGTAACTAATTAAGTGACCGTACAAACCGGTTGAAAAGTTGCTCATTACACGGATTCCAGTCTTGACTTGATTACGACCCCTGGCAAGGCACTTGGCAAGTGTATGCTAGAATAAAAATGCATTAATTGCGTGCAGCGACACTGTAAATGTATTATAGCCATAGGAAAACTATTAGGGGGAATCTCGCCTCAGTAAAATTCGCAAAATTGTGACGTTCATATCTTTCACGTCACATCCGGTTGTGGATCGTTTTTAATTCAGTACGTACTGTATACATTGTGTGTGTATGTACAGTGTGCTAGTCATTTACGTGGCGGTTATTGGTTGATTGTCGGTATTTGTGTATGACCAATCAGAAACGTTGACTTTTATTGTACATTACTGACCATGTTAACACGATCGCCTTCCTTTAAATATCTTGCAAACAAGTTTACAGAATGCGTTTTCGCATTGTTTTTTAGGGATTATTATAAACTTCAGCCTGCTATTCCGATTATAAATTTTTGGATATTTACCATGTTGCCCCCGCCGACCCTCCCCATCAACTATAGCTGTCAAAGATGATGTCGCCATTCTGTCATTTGAAATGACTAAATAAGGAAAGAACTTGAAATAATTTCTTGAAGATCTTCAGAAGTCTTTTTGTTTATATACCCCATTTTCGGAAAGATCTGCCAAGTGTCAGGTTGCCATGTATGTTCAACTGTTCAATGTGTCAAACTCAAACGCAATTATCAGCTTTTCTGCTAAGTACTTTTACACATATGTGACAATCAATGTTCGTTGTTTCTCATGCGATCTTCCGTTCTTCCCGCTTTGTTATAACATCAATATACCTTAAAGTGCCCAAAATAGCTCCATGAAAACTGTCGATTCATTGGCTACATGAGCATTATTTGAATAAAGCTTATAAATAAATCTAACAACTCATTTCCATGACCTGATAATTTGACGAGTTCGTGGATCTTGAGTCAACATCTTCACATGTTCACTCTCATCGAAATCGTGTTTTGCCTGTTTAAAGGATTAGTTCAGTGGTCAAGCAAGTCTTATCTTATATGAAAGAGGACTTCAAAAGAAACGAAATAGTGAAAAAAGCATTCAAAAATCTTATTCCGTCTAAGTTTAAGTTTAAAATTTGTGTATAAACGACTGATTTTAGACTAATTGTGATGTCATAGCCTCAGATTCCTCCAAATCTTTATGCATTCTATCAAATTTTCTCCTGAGATTTTGGGACTTAAAATCCATGGGATATGTCAAAAAAGTAGTAAAACTGAATCTAGTACTGTAGTAAGGGTGTTTATAAGATACTGCCCGAAAGTTCGAGGGAAAATATTTTAAATAATAAAAAAATTAAATAAACTTTCTTTAAAATACATTAACAATTGTTAAGAATGTGAGGATGAAGACAACAAGTTTCCATGGTAGACTTACTACACCAGTCATTTCTACACAGATAAGACAGAACTTTAAACTTGAATATCTCCTTACTGCCTTAACGGAATAAGCTTTTAGAATGCTTTCTTCACTATTTCGTTTCTTTTGAAATCCCCTTTTATATAAGATGGACTTGCTTGACCACTGAACTTATCCTTTAATTTTAGGGATTCCACTTTCTGACTTTAAAGCAGGATGTCCCTGTAAGCAGTACGTGTTCCAGTCCACCTTAATACAGTTATAAGTTTTCATGGAAAGCAGACTTCGGCCAAATCATTAATTATATATATTTTCGTTTAATTTTTTGATTCATGATCCGATTATTTCCAATCATGATAACTTTCCGATCACTTAAATTTTAATTTTCGTAAGTCGTCAATATTTCTTTTATACCGATTTTGCTGTAAATTGAAAACAAATTGATTATCAAATTTGTCAACTTTTTTTTTTGAAATTTTCGAACGGGACGGTTTTCTCTTTACCCTATAGCTACCGCACCGGGCCACTGTGTAAAGGTAATATTTGTAAAAAGTCGACGATTAGAAAATACAATTGTTGATTGTAGCTACTTAAATTACCAACTATATTATAATATTCCCGATGGCCCTGTACGCAGGTACGTCCCAATTTCTTTTAAAATGTCAAGACCCATGTCAATATACTGATATATCAGTAAATTATATTTTTGAGGCTGAAATTATTAGGACGGTTCTGCCTGTCACCCGCAGGCGCCGCCTTTATACGAAACATACCTGTGTTCCAAATGTTTTGTGCAAATTTTACCTCTTTGAAATAGTGTGAATAGAAGATAAGCGCATTGCTGTCGCAGCTGTCATTGTGAAACCAGTTCTTTCGGACGTGCTCGGCAAACTCTCTAGCTCTGTCGGAAAATGGCTGAAATTCTCTAGTACAGAGGAAAGATGAAAAGAAAATATTGCTCAACTAATATCAACAATAAATTACAAGTCAAAATTAGGAGTCCCCTAAATATTGATTTGAAGGTTCGAGTACTATCTAACCATGATGGCTGACCATTACGGCTGACCATGGTGGCTGACTATTACATTACGGCTGACCATGATGGCTGTCATTCATGAAAATTATGGTAAATTCAAGAACAAATGGAGAGTGAGTGCAACTGACGGTGTTCCCGAAATATAAAAAATCTAAGACCATGTATGAGCAAGAAGATAACGGTGCTACCAGTGGCGGTGCCAGGAGATTGATGCTGGGGCAAAAGAGTAAAACCGTCGTCTCATAGGGGCTAAGGCCTATAGATCGGACAAAATATGTCGCTCACCTCCCTCCAGTATCGCCGCTACTTATGCTGACCAATGGGACACCGGCTGGGAAATGCCTGGTGGTTTAAAATTTGTCGGATTTGACGGGTCTTTCTCATTGTGGTATGTAACTTTTTCCAAATTGTTTCCTAATCATAATCTACGATTTTTCCGATTCACGGCAGAAATCTGTTCAGATTTTCTCGGTCTACGAATGCACGATCTGCAATTTACTCATTTTTGACTTATGCGGATTCGTTGCTTACGTACATGTGATCCCCATTCCCTACAAACCCACAACCTCTAAAAGTCTAATGGTAGTTTGGTCCCTATCCGACCAAGGTATTAAACAAGCTTTCTCGAAACTGCTCAAGCATAAATTTATTTGCCATGTTATTCAAGTAAAATGATAAGGGAAAATCCATTATGTTTACTTTATATACTCTTTCATTATTTTGGTGCTATACTTGAGTGTTATTTTCGTTCTCATTATGTCACAAGCTTCACGAGTAATTCTTCAAATCTATACGCATAGACCTGTAGACAAGAATGCGAAACAGCATAAATGCACAGTAAAATATAAATTTAAACATTAAGACACATTACTTTACTACGATAATGCGTTTCGCAGGCAGCCGTATATACGGATCATTAATCACAAATCAAGTGCAATGAAGATGCCCGTGGTGAAGACGTATTTTTGCGAAAAACAAGGCACTTTCAACATTTCTGTCATCAGCCCCCAAAGGAGTGTTTACAAATACACTTTGTGGGGGAAGAGTTGAATAATTTATGGCTTGAATTGCGTTTTCTACTCATTTTGCAAACTCGCCTGTAGCAGTATAGGCCAATAAATTGCTTTTAGTTGTTGTATAAAGCTGAACTCCATTACACTCCAAATATCTGAAGGATGGACAGGATAAGTTTGGTCGCTTAAGCTGTCTTGAGCTGTCTTGAGCTGTCTTGGGCTGTCTTGAGCTGTCTTGGGCTGTCTTGGGCTGTCTTGGGCTGTCTTGAGCTGTCTTGGGCTGTCTTGAGCTGTCTTGAGCTGTCTTGAGCTGTCTTGAGCTGTCTTGAGCTGTCTTAACAAATGATGAGATACCGTTCCAAAGCATCAACCCTTCCAAGACGAGCATACTAATACCAATAACGTTAATCTTATTCTGATTCATTGTTTTAGTATTTTACCTCTTTTCATTGTACAGCTCCAATAATTTTTTCGACCGATGTGTGCTCGTGTGCAGGTGAAACAATTTTACTCGATCTTGCACACTTGCACAGATAAGAATGTGCAGGAAGCATAAACAGGTCAATTAAAAGATGAAACACTAACATAAAAGGCACATTATTATGTTTTGCAGGCAAATCTACCTACTGTGGTGTAGCGGTTATCATACCTGTCTACAGACCACGAGGCCCCGGGTTCAATCCTGGGGTGGGTAGACACGCCAGTGCACCACAACTGGTTATCAAAGGCCGTGGACATTGACTTGGTTGTCGATGTTATGTCTGTCCGTACGTCGTACCTGTGTTCTCGTCCGGGTCATATTAAGCGTTTCGTGATAGCATTGTTACTATCATAACCGAATACGCAGGCGACGACCCCGTCATTGTAATTGTGTGTTCAACTCTCTCTCTCTTTTGCAGGCAGCAGACATGCGACTGAAAAACTGCCAATCTGCAGTCATCCGAAGTTGTTTGCCCGTGACGAAAACGTCGTTTTCACTGACCCTAATCTGCTAATGGGGTGTTCCTAATTCCACTCCGCGGGGTAAGGAGTTGAATAATTTATAACTTGAATTGCATTTCTGCTCACTTTGCACAATCGCTACGAGAAGCAGAAGTTTGCTGGCCAATAGCAATTGTCCCTGCCACCGAGTTTGACTTTAACCAAAAAAAAGGTTAACATGTAGGTTAAGCAGCTATAAGCCTAGTACTTTCCAAAACAAGATCATGCGGATGCTTGTGACATGATATAAAACGTTGGTACGTCATTTTTCATTAAAACATTGTCTAATTATTGCTAGTGGTTGAACAACGATATATATCTTTTCGGAGGTTCTTCCGAAAGCCTGCACTGACGGAGTATATTAAAGAGTTAAAGCTATTAAGCTTTTAAGCTGTTAAAACATATTCCGACCACATCCAATTTTGAAACACGTTATGAAATTTTTCTTTTAAATTAACAAGTCCTCAAGGGAAAGCATAGATTTAAAACTATGTTGAGTTCATCGATGTTGCACTATACTAGAGGTACGTTGATATAGACAACAGCTAAAATTATATTTTAAAAAAATATGGAAAATGACCAACGGTTTTGAAATTTGGGGGGTGAACCATATATCGGCGAGTGGGGTCCAGGGGCCCGCTTAAGAGCCCCAGTAGGGTCCAGGGGCGAAGCCCTGGTGAAAGGCCCAGTGCCGAAGCACCCGGAAGCTCTGCGATTTTAGCGGATTTGATGAAGCTAAAAGATAGGCCTAAATTTGACTGAATTTTGCTTGTTGTAACTTTTACAAATTCAATCATAAGTTGAAGATGCCAACCAAACAGGGCCAAAACTCCCTGAGAGGATTTAGAATTCCTGGTTGAGAGATGAAATTGAGAAATTATTTGAAATCATATTGAAAAAAATTAGGTAAAATTCTAAGGAATTTAGGTTAAATATCGCACTATTTCCCAAAAGTTAAAAAAAAAAGGTCAACTTTTTCCTAAAAATCGCAAAAAAATGCCCGAGAATTGGCCAAAAAATTCCCCAACACGAGCAAATTTTAAATAAAATTTTCCTAATTGCGAAAGAAAATTTCCCGAAACTGCGAAATGAGAAAAATTAAATTTCCTGAAAATGAAGAAAAATTCCCGAAAATTCAATGGTAAATATTTCCCGAAAATTAGAGATTTCCAGTTAGTAGCAACTTGAATATTGATTTACCAGTGTAATTTTTCCGTTGAGAGGGGACCCTTCCTACGCCCTTGATGCATCCTTTGCTAAAATATCAGCGATTTTGGGATGATGGCTACCTGTCGTTAAACAGTAAGTTCAGGCCTTTTATACAACATTGGGTGCCATGGACCAATTAAGGCCTTTAATACGACATCGTAAGCCACGGACCAGTGTATTTGGAAGCGTTTAGTGTCGACGTCATTTCCATAAAGTTTCTGTACTTGTGACGGATGGTTACGGCACTTCCGTTGCACTGCAGTGTAATCATACGATGGTATGCTGAGGATTCCATCGAGTTTGCACCAATTCGCCCAGGAGGGGGCGACTTTAGCATCTTTCAGCTTAAACATGGATCTTGAGAGCATGGGCAGACAAATGGAAGATAACCTTTGAACCTTCAAAGTGTAAGGCCATGAAGGTAATCTTTGAACCTTCAAAGTGTAAGGCCATTGTAATTTCTAGGAAGAGGGAATCTGCCAAGCCTAAAGTTTGTACTTTGGAAACTGCAAGCTAGACATCAAGAAAGAGTTTTACATTCTTGGTGTTACAATAGACCGCAAGTTTCCATGGTCAGAACATCTTTCCAAGCATGCCAAGACTGCAATTAAAGCTCTTCAAAGGCTCGGAGCACCGCGAAAAGTTGCTAATAACCTTGACACTGTAGGCAGCTACTACTGTCTACAAGGCTCAGGTTCGACGTGTCATGGAATATGCATGCCTAGCTTAGATAAATGCATCCCCTACAACCCTAGGCCTCTCAGCACCATCCAAAGGAGGGCACTGAAAATTATAGGTGTGGACAAGGTTACTGCCACAAACATGCTCTCCATCAATAGTCTTCACCATAGAAGACAGGTTGCCGCAGTTGTACAAGATGCACACTAGCCACTGCGCACAGACCTTCTTGCCTACACTTTAGGCGGCGTATAACACAAGATCAAGTACTTCTGAACCTCTCTCCTAGGGCAGTAGGGCAAAAGTTCCTCCATACTGCCACCAGAATTTGGAATACCTTCCAATTGATGCTGTTGGTAATATAGCTGATAACAAGCTTTTAAAGGTATATTCCCATGATTTTTTGTTAAATTTTATTTGAAAGGGCATACTTCTAGAGCTATTTTGGTACAAAAATCAGGTTGATATCAAATTCCGTTCAAGAGATATGGATTTTTGAATATTTCTTAATTGTATTTAAAAGTTTTTGATATAGTATGAAAGAATTTGTTTTTGATGATGTCATAGAGGCAATTGCATTGCAAATGTTTATGCATTTCTTTGAACGATAATTTGTTGTTTCTGTATGATTGGAAACAATTTTCCAAACGTTATTGAAGTAGGGTATATTTGGCAATGTATATAAATACCTGACTTTCATCAATGTATTTTTCTAGCAGGTTTTACAAATAAAAAAGGATGATAGATTTTAATAAAATACATCAACTTTGTGGGAGAATGTGTTGCTGTGATGTCATACTGAGCCTTCTCCTATTCGTTTAGTGACATTTTTTGTTAACCTTAAAATTTGAATATCTCCTGGTAGGAATAAATATTAACATAATTTTCGTACTAAATTGTTTCTAAAATTTGTCTCTTTCTTATGAAAGGTTACAAAAAACATCAGAATATTCCATTAAGACCCGTGTCCATCGTTACCCCCTGTCTGTGAGATGATCGAGGGTTTTAAGCTGTTTGTAGTGGTTGGCAATTATATTGGTGCATACTATTGAACTGCCTTGGTTACATGCATGCCCGCGCATGCATGTGATGTTTATAATTCCCTTGTTTTTAGCTTTCCGTTTTCTGTCGTGGCCCTCAGGCGCGACAGGTCTAGTATGGTAAACTCAATGCTTAAAATCCGCCATCTTTTAATGAGAACTATATTTTAAGTTTTATTAAATGAAGAGAATATTGACTTCAAATTAAGTGCTATTTAATAAAGGTTGTATTTTATCATTACAGAATTCCTCCCCGTCTAACAGCAAAAGTAGGGAGTTTTTATTTGAATAACATCAATATGTATATCTTTGGAGTTTTGGGCATAAAGAAACTTGTAAAGTGTATTTCTTGTATATTCAGTAGTTACCAATGTATAATTTCACTGGGTCATATTTAAAGAAGCATGAGTTTATGTGCAGATGTGTATGAATATCTCGTAATTGTTACTAATATCTTTGGCAAATATTTTTCATACTGCATGTGTTTGCTTTACGTAAGTAGGCTCGATGTGGTTACGCTAATAGGTCGGCACAATTTTGAAAGTCACTCATTCAGAATTACGCTGCTAAAAATGGTGCTATTTTTACGATTTCTGCACCAAATGAAATAATTAAACTAGTTTTTAGGGTATAAATGATCCAAGTAAGAACTCCTTGATGTCTAAATATGAAGTTTTTATCATATTACAACATTTTTTGTTGAGTTGACTCAACTACCTGTTTGGCCGAATAATTACGTAATACCTATTCAACTTGTTGAGAGTGTCCTTCAACGGGATAAAAATATAAAAAAAGTCCAATATGTAGGGCTGTTAAGCGCCAACCTTTTCTCGAGGGAAAATTGATAATAGTATGCGCGCTTCGCGCGAAATTTCACATTTTTAGTCTTCTTAGGGCAATATTTGTGTTACTATTTCTAATGAAAAGATCATATATATAGTCTTTGAAGAAAAAGTTGTTCAATGTTTGAACAACCAGGTTCCACCTCTAAAAAGGGCACTTGTCCTCTTTGATATGGGACTTTTCCATCTAAAAATGGGCAATTTACCCTCACAAAAAAGGACAATTTTGAAAGGCACTTTTTAAACTTTTGAGGAAAGTGAGAGTGAAAGTGCCCCCTGTGCCCCCAGTTTCGCCACCTATGCTTACAACAGATTTATTACCCTTTTACCACCCTTTTTACAGGATACCCCAGTTGTCATACCTTATTCATTACCGCCTTTTTCTTAAACAGCATGACGTTATTTGGAATAAGTATAGGCTATATTTGCATAACAAAATGCTAACTTGTTGTGCTGCCGGAAACACGCACACACTAAACTGCCTGAACTAACGCGGCTAAAAACTATTCTACTATTATTGCAACTGTTCAAACGTCATCAGTACATCGAGTTTGGTGATGTGATATGTAACTTGAACTCATTCTCAATTTAAATCCGTTGCCTTTAAGTCATTAAACTTTATTACAAATACACAAGAATACATCAAAACAGTTTACAAATTCCACGCGTCATATTGCACATCTATTTTTGATGAACATGCGCTTAAAAGTTGGGATGAGTGGCATATATTGCAGTACTTTAACAGTAGAATACCAAAGACTCTTTGACGACTCGCGTTACATGCACATGAAAGGTAAACATATTCTATATCGGTTGATTAATTTTCTCAATATCTATTTCAAGAATAACATAGTGCCTAGGAAACTAGAGGTTATCATACGCATAGGCACTTTAAAATAAATGTTTGTGTGTGAGGGGGGGGGGGTGGAGAGAAATACACAAAAGAGACCTTTCCGATAAATCCCCCGCCCCCACCCCCTTCCTCCCCACCCCTCTCTTCTACCCACCTTCTCCCTCCCTTCCCCCTTCCCCTCCACCTACACACACACCCCGGTAAATTTGTTTCCTTTTCGGAAATTTTTTAAGTTCATTTTCGGGTAGTTTAAAAAAAAAAAAAAAAAAAGATAATTTTCTTTAATTATCGGAACATTTTGCTCATTTGGGGAAAATTTTGCTAATTTTCGGAACATTTACTTATTTTCGTAAAATATTCCTTATTTTGGGGAAATTTTTGGCCAAATTTTGGGTAATTTCTTTCATTTTATTTTCAATGTTCTTCGAACATTTTCTTCCATTTTGGGGAAATTTCTTTCCTTAAAAAAAAATGTGTAGTTAAATTTGTTTGGCTATATATATTAGGGACCAAATTGGGATCAAAAGGGACCAAACTGGGGGCCAAAATGCTTAACTGGGAAGGGGGAATTTGCTGAGTGGGGTGGTGGCCCCAGTTAGTGTATTAAAAAGGCCCTGCTTTATACAACAAAAATATACAACAAAGATATGGCACAACAAACCGAGCTCTTTTTCTTCATGTAAACACAAATGACATGAAAGAAAAAAAGGAAGGCCCTCTCCTCACCACTTACTGCAATAATGTTAAGAAAACAATAAGCCATTTTAATATTTAAAAAGAGAGCTATGGCTGATTGACTGTTGGAAAATAGATATAATAAATACTGCCAGTTCATGATAAATTAAGATTAATTGCACGAAGCCATGGCCCCCGTTCATTCTAAAAATCATCAAAGCGAGCGGCTCTACAAAAAAATTACCTTTTTAAGATAGATATTAAAGAGGCGAACTCGTCATATGTGCACAATATTTAGAATTCCTTTCAAATTTTTTGATTGGTTAAAATTTTGCTGCGCGATTCGTTGTCTCCTATCGCAAGGTATATAGTTATTTAAAACGTCTGAAGGGTCACGGCGATCAGAAGCTGTTTTTTTCTTATCAACAGTCGTGAGTTCACTGAGCCTCGGTAGAATCGTTTATTGCGACTTTTACTTTCATCTTCTTTTTTATCAGTAATTTTCATTTAATGATTATTACTGTAGCATTATAACACTAAGATTTCACTTTCGCTTTCTGACAAACGCATTGAAAAACAAGTTACTCGTCACAGTAACGTAATGCGTTGTGTATGTAACTCGGCACACACAATGTACATGCTAGTGTCTCAGGTCTGGCTGTACAAACCATGAAGTTCTCTTCTAACTCATAAACAGACAGTGGATCGGATCTTGCGTCCACAACCGGAAGTGACATCAAAATATCGCACCCCAATTTTACCGTATTTTCATAAGACGAACCTCCCTCTTTAAAATAAAGAACGGAATTCTGAATTTTACCTCTATATATAAAAAAAAATCTTAACCAAATTAACAATTCTCTTATTTTATCACATTTGTCTTACTGTATTATTGTAGGCCTATGTGGGGTAATACTCACCCACTTACCTTATCTTTTTTTCATTCTCCAGAAAGAAAAAAAAGCTATGTGTGTAATCACATCGTTAGTCTACCTCACCGCTTTTTAAAGACTTTAAGATCCTCACTTTGTTTAATATTTATAGATTCAAATTAGGTGTATTCATGTATAAAGCCATTAACAACCTATTGCCTAATTTGCTATGCAGCTTCTTTAGCTTTAATGTGTACAGTATTCGCGCCGACATTCAAAAAAAGTCCTTCAGCTTCTCAGGTGTGAAATTCTGGAATACTCCTGATACTGTGATAAGAAAAACCCCATCAGCTCGTATCTTTCAAGAAAATTAAAGCAATTGCTTAGATCTAATCATTAAACACTATTGTCAATTGTCTGTACCTTAGTTCACTTTTTTTCTTTCTTAGCAATTGAACCTTAGGTGTCACGGTGTGCGTGTGTGTGTGTGTGGGGGTGTTGGGATTCTTTAGGGGGTCTAGGGCTTAGTGTACATGTTATAATAACATGGTAGTATGGTATGCCTATCACCTTGTATTATTAGCATGTACCATGATGGGGTTGGGAGGGTGTTGGTAATAATTATGTTACTAATGCGATACTGAAAATACTGGTATTTACTTTCGATTGAAAGAGAAAACGGCAAGTTATAAATCCCTCTCCATGCAATTCAATTTACTTTTATTTAAATTATTAAAATCATCAGGTCACTTCTGCCGAGAGTTCGGAATACTCACTTTATAATTTAAAATAGAATACAAATCCTGCAAACCGCTGTGGCTTTTTCAAATTAGCTCGTCTAATTTTGGTCTGTAAGGCTAAGTTAATTTAAATAACACGTTGTCACCAAGACAATCTTTAACCGCTCGACAAACTCCGTAATACCTTCAAAAGTTAGCTTTCACGTTGTATGTTGAATTGAAATCACTAACAGTTAAAAATGCACCCTCCTCATCCACGAGGTCATCGATGCGAGGTACGCCATTGTCATACCAATCCCTCAACAACAACAAAAAAAGAGTTTATACTCTATCCTTATTTTGTCATTGAACCACAAGAACGTATTGCTCTTTGGCTTAAAAAGACACTCTGATTGTAATTTAAGCTTCAGACAAATCAACGCAAAAACAATGTCCTTATAGAAAACATTAACAATCATTTACAATCCAGTTAATAAGCAGGGCCACCATCAAATAAAAATTCGATGTGATCCTTTAGGAAAAACATAAATACGTTATTGAACATAGAAGAAGGATCGGCCCTATAGAGCCTTTGTAACCATGACAGTTTTATTGAATGAATATACTCTGTCACACTAATCATCTTAATCCCGCCTCCCTCATAAGACTGACTCCATATAAAGGAAAAGAATGTAGACTCAAGCCTTTTAAGGAACTCACAATCCGGATTAGCTGATTAGGTATATTTAAGAACAAATTATCAAACTTAGGAATCAAAATAGTATTAACAATAGCAACTCTCCCTAGGACAATTAATCTTCTCTTATAGACCAATGTGGTATGATCTCATTAATATCAGCTGTAGTCTTTAAATAATTAAGATCAACACTAATTCAAAGATCTGAAAAAATACCTCCACGACGAAAACCATGAAAAACGTCGTTAGAGAAACATTTAGAACAAATCCAAATAATCTTAATTTTCTCCCATTTCACCTTAAAGTCAGACAAGGCTGCAAGCACATGCATAACTTTGACTAACGAGCCAGGACTGCCATCTAAAATAAAAGTGGTATCGTCAGCATAGTGGGTTAATTTTACATGATACCCACAAAATAAAGTACCCTTTATCAGTTTATAGAATTATTATGGCGCACACTGATAACAAGGATCTCGACCCCAAGAATGAAAAGGTGGGGTGATAAATATTCATTTGCCTTTTTTCCAGGTTGGAAAAAAAACGAAAGAAAAAAACGTGATACATTATCATCTAACAAAACACAGGATTTGGTACCAGTATAAAGGCGACTACACCATGCATCTGATACAATTTGAACCGACGCAAAAAGGTGCAATGCATCCCACAAAATATCATAAAACAGAATCAAAAGTCTTCTGCCCAAAGGTGTTATCCTCATGGGTTTCAAATAAAATATCATACAATAGTCGTATAATCTCCCCCTATATGCCTCCCTGGAAAAAAATCCTTTTTGATCACGATGAATAATGGTATATCTAAAACAGGCTTGAGCCGTTCAGTTATACATGATGAAATAATTCAATAGAAAATATTCAACAGAGAAATAGGACGCCAATTATTCAAACTATTCCTAGGCTTATACTTCTTATAAAGGAGAATCAAAACTTCTTGTCTTGAGGAGACCGATAAAAGATTATTATTCCAATGCAATGACACAGCTCAACAACAACAACAAGACACACCTAGACGATTCCAAAAATATTTTACAAACTCAGTGGTAAAACCATCAAGTCCTGGCTGCCTGGCAGCCTGGTGACTTGTCATTCCTAAGCCGCTTGAGTGCAGTTGATTCCTCATTTTAAATAATATCACGCTCGATGGATAAAGCATGAGAGGGATTTATTTTAGGGGTACAGTTCTCCCCAGAAATACATTTAAGTGATCCCTTTTGCAAACATAGTCATGACAAGAATACAGATTGTTATAGCAATCCAAATACAGATCAATGATACCTTCCTGGTCATTAACACACTTGTCGTTATCCCCGATCAAGATGTGAATACTCTTGTTAAGGGCAGCCCATTTCTCTAAGTTCATAAAAAAACTAGATGGTTTCTGTCCACCCCCTCCTTCCCCACACTCAATCCAATTAACCTAACCAATCTCTCCGAAGGACTGAAGCTCCTACTTCTTTGAAATAAACCTATTGAAAGTCTCGCTATCTACCATGTCTACATCTTTCTCCAACTCCGCTATCTCATTCACTAACAATTCTTCCTTGCATAAATTATCCTTCCTGAGACATACACCAAATTTGCCTATTTCACTTTGTAGGGCTGTCTGTGGACATGTAGCAATTTCTATATTGGTTGAATATATAAAGAGTATTGAATTCTGAGCAATCAGTTTTTGAATTTTGAAGAAAGAAAAGGAAATTTGTTGATGTAGGGCAGACAGCTCCAAATCTTTATGTAATTCTTTTAAATTTCTTTAATAAATCTTGGGCTTTTCCTGCTATGCATTAGATTGTGAAGTAATGTAGCTAATTTTGCCTCATATATATGCTTTTAACGTATATTAATGCATCGGTAAAATATTAGAATTCATCAAAGTGACACAATTACGTAACCACTGTCATGGCAACTCCAACACAACCATAACAAAATACCAAACTATACAACAAAATTCAAATATTATCGCTCTACAGGCTGCAAGGATAAAACTGTTTTATTAAATCGAGAGAGAGAAAAAAATCCATTCAGCGGTTAAGTGTATTTTATTTAAGGCAGTGCCCTGTTTTAATGATGAACAAATTCTCTTGAAGATAATTGCTACGAATACTTTTGTAATTAAGTTGAATTAAAATTTAGCTCAATTCGCTTCTTCTCCAGGGATATTCTACTGATGAACTTTGTATGATATGTAAATATTCTTTGCATCTATCAAAGCTTTTAACTTTCAATTTCAACCAAAGGAAAATCTCTCGCTGATATTGTTGTTATATTCATATCACCTGTTAACAGGCTAATGCGGAAATGGTTTCAGCTTAGCCTACAGCTTGCAATTTGGGATAAGAAACTTAGTTATAAGTGTTGGCATCACGACGCAATAAACTTTATAAAAGGAAACATCTCGTCGATATTGAGGGTGTTATCACCTGTTCGCGGAAATTAGTTTCAGCTTTTATGCAATGGGATAAAAACCTTGTTATATAGTGTTGGCAACATGAGCCAAAGATGCATATATAGATAATATAGTATAATTAAAGTTTTACGGAAGCTTTTTGCGGTTCTGATCGTTAAAGGATTGGCAGACTGGTGACATGTAGAAGCAAGTTTGCTTTAAACATGATGTTTGACACTCACTGAATACTTAGTAACCCCTATTTCTCTCAAATAATAATTGGAAAAGTGTGAAAATCGCGTTTTTTAGAGTTCAGAATAACCACTTTCTGTGGCGTCCGCAAATTTATTTAAATATGTAATGTTGCAAGTTGTAGACCCCTCGAAAAACTGCTTATGTAAACGCGAACACAGTTATTACAGACCTAAAATGTCGTAAGCAAAAAGTCAGGAAATTTCATCCTTTGATACCTCACATATAGAATACTCCTTTTGAGAACTTGACGGAGACATTATAAACCCCCATAGTGTGCCTGAAGATGCAATTCAACCATAAATGTTCGAGATATTACCGGTGAAGTTAGCCACTAGCTCTGAGCTACTCCGGCTGAACGCGAAGTTCAACAAATCCTTCGCGAACGCCTTTACAACACCACAGATTTAAGGAAACTTACGAATGAATTTTGGAAATATTTAGTGCCTTTCAGTCTCATCCGGTACATGCACTATTTCATACAATTCTCTCCTTTTCATCTAAGATATACCATCATGCGATCTATTTCCTAGAAATCACCAAACTGCCAAAAGAAAGCTAAAGTTTAGGCCTATACAACTCGACCCAAGCTGTAAGTAGTCGTTAAATACACACAATACAAGTATTGTATGTGAACAGGCTAGTCACCGCCAGCCGGAGATTACAGACCAACTTTACACGTCACAAAATGTTAATAATAGAAAATTAAAATAGGAAGTTAAGTTGTTTATATTAGCGGCAAATAAAGGTTTTTCTAAGATTGTAAAAGACTGAGACATTTTTCAAACTACCAATGTATTAGAAAGTTGTTCCAAATTGAAAAATACATCAGGTGATACCAAAATTGCTACATGTCACCAGGCCTTTAAACAAGTGTCATAAGCAAGTATGAAAGGTATGCAGACTTTTTTCATGTTTAGTTTGTTTATCCAAACTAGAATAAACAGAATATTGTTTGTTTTTAAGGATGAATTTGAAAATATAAATCTGCTGAGTGTTGCATGCTGCAGGTGGAGCATAGTTACATAACAAATTTCACTGGAAAAATTTTCAAGTCAAGATGTGCCTTTATCAAATAATCTACCATTTTTCGAATCCTGACCGCGTATTTTTGAAAAGTCATAAATAATATGGTCTATAATTTTCTCAATTTTCTGGTTCATAAAATGGTTTTAATCAGCAATTTTGGGGACAAGATTGCTTCGTATTTTCTGGGTAACAAACGTTGGAATTATCGTTTCATGTCCGAATTTTCGATCTCTTGTTAAGCAAAGTTTCCTTTCGTTGACCCAAGGCCGGATTAAGACATGGCAACACCCTAAACTGAACAAGCTTATGAGGTCCCCAAATTTTTTTAAATTTATTTATAGAGGAAATTGATAAAGAGATAATAAGATGAAGCATGCTGCAATTTTTGTTTATTTTTTTCCTTCACAGGATCAAAGTGAGGTCCCTTGTGATGCAAGTCCCTCAGCTTGTATCTATACCCGGCACTGCCTGTATCTGTACCCGGCACTGCTTGTATCTGTACCCGGCACTGCTTGTATCTTTACCCGGCACTGCTTGTATCTGTACCCAGCACTGCTTGTATCTATATCCGGCACTGATTTAAAGTATTTTCTTTATTTTGACTAAATTTCTTCATTTTCCCTTTTGCTCAACTGCTCAAGAAATGTAATAAATACAGTCGGTCCTTTTTGATCGGTTATTGTGTGATGTAATAAAAGCGGCTAATTTGGCGTTAAGAAGAGAAATTGCCTTCCCAAACTTTCAGTTGGATCCCAAAATATGGCAACGTGGCGACGTTATACTTATGATTTCAAGAAAAAACTTAAAACATAACATCAAGCTAAACGTAAATTTCTTCATTTTGATCTATCCCGTCATTCGACATATGCCTTATCATTTTTTTTTTCTTGGATCAATATTAATTAAATTGAAAAAGTAAAAAGTATATCAAAAATTGCAACGTGTTCGAACATTTCCTGGAAAATGCCGAAATCGATTGCCCTGTTTTCACAAATACATACCACATCATGTCATGTCATGTCATGTAACCATTAAACTGTTGAATATTAGAAGACAATTTTTATCTGTTAATTCAATTCAGTTTATTCACTTGATAGGTCACCAGCCTTTTCATATTTATAACGTGGCAATGCTAACCAGGGCTGATTTCTAGGGAGAGGGGGGAGAAAAAGGGAAGGGAGGAGAAAAAGGGAAGGGAGGGGGAGGAGAGAGAGGGGGGGCTCAGCTCTTTTACAAATTGACCCTCTCAAAAATGACGAAATTTGAAGGTGCATAAGTTAGGGCATCTGAAAGTACCAACATATAGAGCGAAGACTTCACAAAGTATCTTAAGTAGGGCATAAGTGAGAAGCTTATCATTGTTTGGGAAGATAAAGCAAATTTTACAGGGGCACATTGTGATTTGGTCTTATCTTTGTGAACCCCCTTGTTATTAAAAAAAAAAAAAAATCATCCCTGAAGCTAACAGCAACAAAATATAACATATAATACATACATTTTCAACAAACTTAAAGAGGGAGGCTCGTCTCAGTGAAATACGGTAAAAAATCGGGGATACTTTATTTTGACGTCACTTCCGGTTGTGGACGGAAGATCCGATCCGCTGTCTGTTTGTACCACACAGTGCAGCCAGACACTAGCATGTAGGTTGTGTGTGCAGAATTACATACACAGCGCATTACGTTACTG
>JAIGNY010004475.1:495000-595000 GCA_020152595.1 Chiridota heheva
TTATTTAGGCGATTAGTTATACAGGTTTACCGTTTTCACAATTTGCCTTCTTATTTGACGTTCATGTTTCTCAATTAGGCAGTTAGGTATGCACACCATACATGCATGCTCCTATTAGCATTATCTCCCACAATGAATTATATGGCAATTTATGCACAGACGCGTTGCCACAGAGACGTGTCAGGATTGGATGCACAATGAAATATGAAAGGATTTTTAGTATTTTAAAGAAATGTAGTACGAGGGTAGTTATGTAAGATTATTTCGAATTACAAATTCATCTGCTTACAGAGCAGTGTACTAATTGTGTTGTATTCTAGAAAACATTACTTGGCAGTGAAGTGCATATGGGAATGTTTTACCTCAAAACGCGCGTAAGGAAAAAATTCGCGGAACTAGCTGTGATGTGTTACGGAAAACTAAAAATAAACTTGGTAGGATTTGGATATCACCATTAATATGCGGGTTGGTTTTAAGAACGAAGTCATTGACACAAAAGTTGAAGACTTATAGTTCGCACGCCTAGGTAGTCAAGTTCGTTAAAGATTTTCTTTGAGGGCGAAAAAAAAATATGGGGATTTATTAACACACATGAAAGGCCGTTCATGTGTTTATATTTATCATACAAAAGTATTACGTGGTTTCACAGACTTTGGAGTGTTTACGCGTAGCGTGGTCATAGCCAGGATTGTCACTCTTGATAATACCAGTGACAGTCAGAGGCTGAGATGGCATATGGGAGAGGGGCGGGACAGCATGAGGGAGAGGGTGGGACGGCATGTAGGAGAGGGTGGGACAGCTTGCCATGATTGACGGCATAGCATGCCGCATGTGGAATGTAGGCCAAGTGAATGGAACTTTAGACAACATTTTATTTACTAACTAAGCCAGTTCCAGTGAACTATCTTTGAAGCAAAACAAATTAAATTTAATTTAATGCACACACAACTTCAGTTCAAAAGTTTGTTAGATAAGGCATTACTGATGAAAAACTTATTTAACTCATTTAAAAAAAAAAAAATGTATGACAAACTGTACTTGTGCTGAATACAAAACAATTTTCGAGAATGCAGTGATAAGAAAATATATAGGAAGTTTGTTCAAGGATATAATAAACAAATATTGATTCATACAAAACGTTTAATAAATAGCATAGTTTTTTTTTTGTATCATAATCATGCAACGTTGTCGTTTATATAGCCCCGCCCTACACTTCTTCGTTCATCATTGTTGTTGATAATATTTCAACCAAATAATGTTTTAATCTCTGATGAATACAGACATATAATAAGAAATTTATCTCAGTGTAACAAAATATACAAGAAAACTGTTAAAAATGGAAAATAAGCCAAAATCCGACATCAAAAACGCTTATCGCCTCTTCACAGCATGTTTACAATACACAAACAACAGGAAACCCTCTGCACACAATAGTCTGATAGTACAGTCCATGCAGCTCAGACGGCGCTTTTTTTCTGCAGCCCAGAATTGCCTTTACAGATTTTTTCAGCTAATCATATACAAGAATGACGATGACGTAATTAAATATGAATATTTATATCCAACTTATGACTTATCGTCTGACAAAATAATTTGGGACTTAGTAATTCCATGACCGCGAGTGAATAACAATTACTTTGCCGGAAAACAATGGAAAAAACCTAACACTACAGATATGGCACAATCTAAAATGTGCTACAAAGCGAATCCTCCTTTGAATATCGAGGAAGTAGTTAACAATATCTCGGTAAGTGGTGTTCTGAGTGAACTTCTAACACTCGCTCCTTATATGAAAATAAGACATAATCTATATAGTAGTAGTTAAGCGACTTTCCCTTGCATTAACACTTTCCCTTGACACGTGTTGTAGTTTTTGGTTAGTGTGTAAAAATCAAGGTTATTCGCAGTGCTGGCTTGAGATACTGTGTGGATATTTGCAGGGCTGTCCTGCAAATAATCACTTCGAAAAATCAAAGTTGTATAGCGATAGTTCTCACGTTGTATACGTAGATCTTCAAGCTGCTGTATATGCGTGAGATAATTCGCACTAGTTGTAGGTATGCCTAGGCCTAGTACGAGTTCATGTCCAAATAGACTTTTGTTTAAGTTGTGATGAGTTTCATCCTTTTTGAACATTTTTCTCTAAGTCCCGATTTTCCTTTTGGGACGGAGTGCGTAGTTGTAGTGAGTACTCCATGCATGCATTACATACTATACAGGCTATAGTATACAGTCCTATGTTATAGGACTAATGTTGTATATGAATATTCATATTTAATTACGTCATTGTCATTCTTGTATATGATTGGCTAAAAAAATCTGTAATGGCAATTCTAAACTGCAGAAAAAAAAAGACGCGTTTGGACGTGCTAAGGCTACGTCAGAATTCAAATAAAGGGATACATAAGCGGAGGCGAAATGCTTTCTCTCAACAATTTCTATTTGTTGAAAAGTACGGGCCCTTTTTTGCACCAATTACGTCGGATTTTATATATATGGTAAATAGATATATGTTAATTGTCAGGCCGTGTAAAATACACTCCCAAATACTTTCATTCATAAGTTACAAAGTTTAAAATGGCGATAACCTTGTGATTTTGCTTGCGCTCTCATTGAAAAACAAGAAAAAACACTTTTTATAGTTTACAAAGTACTGTACTTCTTTTTGAATAATTAAATGAAAATGCTCTCAAACGATAGATAATGAATTCAAGTTCTCTACACCGTTTAAAATGGAACAAAATATTCTAAAGACTCTTTAGTTATAACATTTGAAGTGCAAAATATGTGGGATTTTTCAGAGCATTTTGCACAGTTAAGGAGATTATCGCAATCGTATGAAGCAAACATTCCCATATGTAAGTGAAGTCGCCAAAGTTTATGAATATGAAATTGGGAAAACGTTCAAGGCATGCGCCAAATAGAGCCTTGTAACTTAGCAAGTTTTAAACTGTTAACAAGCCTCTCCATTTTATATTTTACGAGGTTTCTGAAATATGTTAAGGGTCATTCATGTTCAGCTTATCCGAAAGAGGAAAGAAGAGCAAGGTGAAAGTGAAGAGCACATTTAAAGATCCAATAACACTAAAGAGACGTCAAAATTCCCGCCGGCGTGACTATTTCTATGAAATGACATAAAAAAAAGGGCACCAATCATCATCGGGGACTAATGGAACCCCTTTCTCGGTTGCATACTTTCTTCCCGTTTTGGAGATGAAATTGGGGAATGATCAAAATAGAAATGGGTGACAAGCAATAACTCTCCTATAGAACGAGGAGTGGCACCTCTTACAGAAAGGTTACACATGCATGCTACACAAACTAAAAAAAAGGGATACCTTCCCACAGAAAAGTGTTGCCTTCCCGAAAGGTTATACTTTCCCTCAGAGAAAAATGATATTTCCCCGAAAGGTGATACCTTCCCCACAGCTAAAGAAAAGCGAGGCTTCCCGAAAGGTGATACCATTCCCAGAGGATATGATGCTGTCCCAAAAGGTGATACCATCCTCCACAGAAAAATTACTCTTCCCCAAAAGGTGAAACCTTTTCCCGAAAAAGGTGATGCTTCCCCTATAGATGATGCCTTTCCCCAGAGAAAAGCGATGCTTCCCCTAAAAGGTGAGACCATCCTCAGTAAGATGATATCTCAAAAGTCTAAGGGAGGCGCTAAAGGTTGTCGTTAACATCGTTTGATCAATTGTTCTTAAAGGAGTAAGACAATCTATGCCATTCATTTGTTAAACAAAGGATTACAGACATTTAAATGTTCCTTAAACACTGTCAGGGAGACTCCTGGACTTTTGGTGTAATAAGGAAATACACCAAAACTTGGAGCTTCGTATTCATTAAGATCCATGGAGGCCGCCATTTTAACTTGTGAAAACGTTATATCATGAAATTTTTACTAAGAGAACGGTAGTGTTTGTGTAATATAACGTATAACCATGGTATAACGCATGTACATGGTATTAGTGATGACTAAGCCAACACAGAATCATGTGTCGAGATGGTTGTTCAAAAGGTCAACGAACTGTCAACGGAAGTGCTTTGTTATTTTATCGCGAAGTCCACAATAAAATTGAAAAGTCGCGCGGTCAAATCTAATGAATATTCATTTGATATCCGTTTTTCCTTTCAAAAATACCCCCCGCGTTCTCATTCAAAATCCCCATTGACTTAACGTTATCACTATAGTTAAAATGGCGGCCTTCACTGATCTTAATGAATACAAAGCTCCAAATTTTGATGTATTTATTATTACACCATAAGTCCAGGATTCTCCCCTACTATTAAAGAAGCACTGCTTAAACAAATGTCATCATCTGATTACTGTGCAATAAAGCGTGCAGTTCTTCATCTCATATGAGTTTTTTTCAACCTTGCAGGAAGTCAAAGCAAAGAGCTTGTAAAAGCTCTTTGGTCAAAGCTAGCAGCCTCCGTTGATTTGCTTTACCATTAACTCAAATGTTTCAAAAAAGAAAAGCGTACAATTTGTATGTTCCAAGCCTACAGAAATACTTACACGTGTAATTCATTTTTCCTTTCTTAAAGCAGTGAAAAAACCGTGTATACAAATAATGTATAAACACTGCAATAAATCAGTAAATAGTAGCAACCGACATATGTGCTTCTGTATTATCAGGTTATTTGTAATAAAACATGAAAATCAAATGTTTACCATGTTTACGAGAGAGAATGGAAATTAGATTGGGCATTGGAGCTTGTATGTAATTAATAGCAACATCATGCATATATATATATATATATATATATATATATATATATATATATATATATATATATATATATATATATATATATATATATATATATATATATATATATATATATATATATATATATATATATATATATATATATATATATATATATATATATATATATATATATATATATATATATATATATATATATATATACATATATATATATATATATATATATATATATATATATATATATATATATATATATATATATATATATATATATATATATATATATATATATATATATATATATACATACAAATAACAGTGTAATATATTACATGTACATTCTTAACTGTACTATTAAAGCTTAAAGGAGACAAAAGTCTGATACCATCATTATTTCATATGATAGATGATACAAATCTTAACCAACTGCCAAACACAGCATGTCAAAATGTTATTCCTATCTTAAGTTATTCTTGTTTGAAATCGACACATGGGAGCTATACCATTTTGCTCAATTCTGTATTGAAATATTGTGAATGAAGACATAATTCCCAATAGGGACATAAGGATTAAAATGTATTTCTTTATAAATGTGATTAAAGTTTTTATTTCAAAATAATGTGACACTAAAGTTTTTTTCGCATGTTTGGATAATTTCATGTGTACACAAAAATTTCCTTGACCCTTACAAAAGAAAAACAATTTTTCATCAGCTAGAAAACTTGAGGTAGAATATAAAGAAATGCAAAGCATTCCAACATCCTGCTGGGCTGATGACATCATATTCTGCATGTTTTGAAATAAAAATGGCAGCTCCCATGGTACTATTAAGTATTAGCATCAAAGGTTTTAATAACTACAAAAATGTTGTTAGATTGCTTCGGGAGTTATGAAATTTGGTCAGAAAATTTATTATTTTCAATTCTATTACATGAAATAAGGATTATGTCAGACTTTATGTCTTCTTTAACTGTCCTGTTGTTTAGTGACCAATTCAACAAAGCTTTTAAATGAAGAGGAGAGCGTCTGCTCTTCTTCGATTTTAACAAATAACATTCTTAGCCTCCAAATTCTGGCTGCCAAATTTGGGGTCATTTCTGGTGTATGCAATACTTACTTGTTAGTGTATTGATTTATTTACACTACTTTCAATATTTTCAATATATACAATAGAAACAAGGGATATTCAAATAAAGCTTTTACAAGATGTTCTCCGAATGATGTTATATGAAAAATAAACTTAACAGACATCGATTTATTAAACATTTGGATATATCACACAAATAAAGCGATATGAAAAACATACAGTTTACCTTATACAAAACAGACTATAGAATTACCGATAGAAACTCCCCTGTAATTAACCTAACATTAATGTATCATTATCATAAATTTTAAGTCTATTAAAATGATAGGAAACATCTATTCTAGTAAGAATTTCATACTACACTCCTAAAGATTCCGGCAGAAGGAACAAAGGATTTACATAGTAAAATAAAATAGTTTCCCGGTCATGCATATACTTTGCACATTCGCACACAAAATTGCATATATCTGTATATAGTAGGCCTACACGTATAGTACTGAACCCTCGAAAAGCTGTACAATGGGCGATATTCATCCATTTTTGTTAAGGTTGTGTGGCCTCAAGTCCTAATCAGCCAAATTATGATCCGTATACATGTTTTAAGGTACCCCAGGAGCCGGCAGACTAGACAATGTTCCACTCAATTAACTGTCACTTGAACGCATAGAAAAAAAAAACGTTTTCCTTTCCTCAAAATTCACCCAAAAAAATATATATAAATATGCAATAAGACAATAACAGCAATTAGAAAACACGATCTTCATTAGTTTCAACTCGGATATTGCGTTATCCAAAGAACTAACAACTTAAAGCTATTATCGATTTGCTGCAGGCTTCCCTTTTTAAATTAACGAACAAATGAGATATCGACCAGTGCGTGCATTATGCCGCTAATTTATAACCATTTATCAGCCATCGTCACAGATGAATAGCTATCAAATGAAGGCTGATATAGACAATGCATTATAAATGACAAGGGTAAGTTAATTACCGTCTACAAGATCAAACAGACAAGAGTATATGGATAAGCCTTTTCTTATTTATATCATTTTTCTTAAACGCGTATTTCTCTGTCAAACAGAATTGGCCTGGACAAAAACTATAAGAATCATTTTTAGAAATGATACAAAGCGCAATTGGGAGCTTGTGGCCATGTATTTATAAGTCAAAATCAAATTAAACTCAAATTGATGCAAGGCCCATGCATTATCCAGTTTCACAAAAAATTAAGTATTATTTTAAGGAAAATCAACAAGTCAGTTTTGGGCATTTGATGAGTAAGCAAATGAGTTAACCAAATTGACCGACTTTCTTAAACTTGAACAACGGTGAAACTTTTGACAATCGTCCTGTCCCAAACTTTTGGGAAAGGGTATCACTTGGCTAAAGAAGCCCACTTTGGATAAAGGGCCCCATTGTGGATAAAGGGCCCCATTGTGAATAAAGGGCCCCACTTTGGGTAAATGGTTTCCATTTTGGGTGAAGGGCCCTCACATCCACATTTGCATCTAGGCCACGCAACACCAATTACCTGATTACATTATTCCATATATGTTGACATAGGCAAAATCTTTACGTCATCATTTGAATTTTGTGCTGCAAATTTAGCCGTTGATACCTTCTGTAACATCTTCCCATCATGCTCTCTTCATGCAGCGGAAATATAGCTTCGAATGATCTCTGAAGTTCGGTTTCTGTATAAAGTTTGAGCTTTCATCTACATATCAAACAGTTTGGGAGCAACCCGAAAAACTGGGTACTTTGAAATACCCACAATGAGAAACCCCATATGTTTAGTGTGGGCTAGTCAAATGTGTAGGCTAATGCCATGTCGTAATACATAAAAGTACCCAATTTGTTTGGGTATTTCAAAGTACCCAGTTTCTCGGGTTGCTCCCGGACCGTCAAAAGACAGTTTATGTTGTGTAAAATACAGGAAGTTGTTCGTCATATTTGATTTTGAAAGTTTCATTTCGATAGTTTTTACCTTCATTTACATATAAATAAAAATATTGTGTGGTATTGTTTACAGGAAGTTCTCACGTCATAATGACTGTAGGATTAAATGTTTAGAAAATTTTCTTGAACGAAATGTTCCAACTTAGGTTTCATATATACTTTTTGCACATGAGCTGATGAGCATTAGAGTAGTAACGCTTGTTGCGTTATGACAATTGTCCCCGTGTCTTGAAAGCTATTTCACATCGAGAAAGCGTGATGTGTGAAAATGAGGATGTATGAAGACATACATGCTTGGTCAAAAACATAAACGAGACCAATTTTGCTTGTATTTTTTTGTATTTCACTTTTAGGCATATGCCAGGGAAAGCACACGTAAGTCACACTGTCTTGTTTTCAGTGTGTACCCGATGAATTTGCCAGGATGGAAAGTGGATGGACACCGGGTTAACACCCTGCTCTTTTCAAAAAGTGTTCGTTCAGAGAACCAAGCAGAAGGTGAAACTCCTACCATCGGGACCGACGGCTTTACGTCCCCTCCGACTAAGGACGGTGAGCGCCACCCAACCATCGGCCACTTTTCACAAAGGTCGGGTGGGGAAGAAGGTGTGATGCAGAAGACAAACTTCTGCGCGTTGATGTCAGCGTATGTCGTTCTGCATATCTGTGGGAAAATCGGTGGGAAAATCGCCGTTGGACCCGAAGCTGGGACCTCAAGCATCTCATTCGTACGCTCAGCTGACTGAGCTACCTGCCTCCCTGGTTATACTTTAGAGGGGAAGGACAAGTGGCAAGGCAATGTTTCGTAAAGGGAGTTCTCCCACCGTGCCCGCCGTCGTTTGTTCTATGTATGTATGCCTCCACGAGGAGGTTTATTCACTTAGCCATACTAACTCATAGCTCTCTAGAGCATTGCAGACTCATCTCAAGGGCAATACCATGCATGCAAGGTATTGAACTCAAAAGCCATGATAATGATATGATATATGGAATTTATATGGCGCATTTTCTAGTTTTTTTTAAGAACTATTTAACTGCGCTCTTCAACTAACAGACTAGTTCTCCGGCTGTATATAGGCGCACATTAACTTAGTACTTGAAAGGGAAAGGGAATGAACACCGCGTTTTCACACTTCTCTTCTGGAATAGTGTTCAGAGAACCAGGCAGGGGTGACTTTCCTGCCGTTGGGACCGACAGCTTAACGTCCCCTCCGAATGGCGGTGTGCGCCATACAACCATTGTAACCATTGTCACTTTTCTCAACAGCTGAATGAGGAGTAGGAAAACGACGTAATGCTTCCGCTCTGATGTTCGGCGATGTCTGCATATCGAGTTAGACATGACCGAGGCTTGACCTCCTCCAGCATCTCAGCCGTGCTCTCTGCCAACTGAGCTACCTATAATCCGATGTCATATTGACAGCAGGGATTATGTTTTTGAAAGAATGCACAGATGTTCCAACAAACTGACGAATGCATAAATGTTTTCACCTTAGTACTTATAACTCAAGTAACAAAGTAGGCCTATAATAAGATTAGTAACATGACCCTATTTGCCAATTTCTATACTCAGCTTTTTTAAATGATGAAATTTGTTGCCGAGCTCTTGGTGCAATTGATTATTCGAAATTGTGAACCTAGACCAAGGAACTGCAATCTTACCAGAGATTTGCTATGCTACGCAAATGCGCCAAACAACAAAATATCTGTCTGTTCGTTACCATAGCATTACCCGATCTAACGAACATCTTGAATCATTCATTGTAAATTTGACAGTTCAAAACACAAAGTTAGACAAGCCAGCATTCCTCACATCATTCAACAATTGTCATCACTAGCTTAAGCCTTTTCCACGAATAAACAAACATATGAGAGAGAGAGAGAGTTGTCAATGACGGGGTCGTCGCCTGCGTATTCGGTTATGATAGTACAAATGCTATCACGAAACCTTTACGACGGACGAGAACACAGGTACGAATAAACATAACATCGTCAACCAAGTCAATGTCCACGGCCTTTGATAACCAGTTGTGGTGCACTGGCGTAAACAAACATATATTGTTTAGCCAGCTTATATTTGTAGAGTGCCCAGCTATGCAACTATCCACCTTTGGGATATTTATTCCAGTCTGCCAGTGGGTTCATCTTAGTTCATTTCAAATGCCTTGCTATCATGGCTATTCACAAAGTTCTCTTCCATTTTGTAAAAGCAAAGAGCTTCCACACAAACAAGCACACACATATGCGGTCTAGTCGATAAGCAGATAATATGTTCGGAAACTCCAAGACGGTAATCAAAGCAAATTTCTAAGAAAACATTTTAATAATATAAACAAAGAATGTGAGGGTGTAAATAAAGTTGTTTCCTTATTTTACATAGATCATCTCCCTGAATAGGTCAACAGACTAATTTCAACACTTCCCGCATCCTTTTGCTCTTAACAGCTTAATATTGTCCTTTGTCAGTTTGTCAAATGTATGCATGCTGCAATGAACACTGAGATCAATCCGACGCATTAAGAAAGAACATATCCGTGTCTCTTGGTTACCATAGCAGAGCCCTGATTAAACCAGCATCTTGAAGCATTCATTGCAAATTTGACAGTCCATATCATATGTATGCATGCTGCAATGACAGAATAAACAGATCAATCCGACGCATTAAGAAAGAACATATCGGTGTCTGTTGGTTACCATAGCAGAGCCCTGATTAAACCAGCATCTTGAAACATTCATTGCAAATTTGACAGTTCATATCTTAACAAAACACATGTCAACATTCCATACATCATCGAACATTTTTGTTACCAATACAATCACTGACTTAAACTTTCAAAACATAATTAACTGTTTTAGGTAGCTTATAATTAAACCTGATAATTTCTACCTCTTACAATTTGAATGTAAATGCAACGGAAATATTTCCCGTCAGCGGGTCAATATCTTTATCTCCATATATTCTAAACAAGTTGATGTTCACAATTTTCCCTTCATATTTGTAAAAGCGGACACATATGACATGCCACCCACATTTCATCAGTAACGAGTTTGAAGATAGTGAACATCCGTCCGACCTTTGGACTGTTGGAGATACTCGACTAATACATCAGACTGCATCGCATATATTTCAGAATACCAAACGCTGCTTAGATCTACCAATATACAATATGTATTTTCAAAATTTCTCAAAGGTAGATCAAAGCAGGGAAGTTTCTTAACTAGAATCAGTCTTACTACTCTACTAACATATTTCAAAATATGAGAAATCATTTCAATAAAATCATTGTTCCCAATTTTTTTGGAATGCGACGGTGTAAATTCATTTCTACTCATGATTTCTAACATTTTTCCAAATATATGCTAAAATTAATACAAATAGAACTTTAAAATTAATATCTCCTTACATATCCCTTTACAGAATATTTTTTCGAATATTTTAACTCCCAGTGCTATTTTGTTCCAATAATGTTTCTCTATTACTTAAAATTTAACTGAACAAATTTGTTGCGGAGGTCATGGCAAAAATAACATCCGATTCATCATGACCTGACTGAAAGCACTAGATCTAAGTCTGTAAGGGATCTAAGTCTGTAAGCAGGGAAGTGCCATCTTTCCTGATCTGACAATTTTTCAACCTAGACCACGGAAAAGCTGATAATTATACGCATCTGCGCAAAAGACCATATCATATCGATGATGTCGAGGCGACGGAAGATGTTTGAAAGTGAGGGGGGGGGGAGGGGGGCACAGGATCTGAGGGGCACTTTCCAACTATCGTATTTTAAAAGCATGTAACACAGCAATTTAGCTTTATATAGTCACCCTACCCCGCACACTATCTTCCTCCCCCCCCCCCCTCCACACACACACGGAAAATTTTTTTCCATATTCGGTAAAATATAACAATTTTATTAAAATCTACAACAATCACTGAATTGAAAAATGTATAGATCATATGTTTGAATTTCATAACATGTTTATAACCAAATTTATAACCAAAATATGTAATGTCCTTATTTTAAGAATTTTTGTTTAAACAGAATGTGAAATGGGGTACTCTTAGGGTACTTTTACTTGTTAGAAATTCAAAACTGACTGGCTATGGTGATCCCCAACCCCACCTAACAATAAATCCAGGCAACACCTTCGGTCTATTACAACTTTCATATGGATTACTGTTTTAATTGGTTATTTTGCTGGAAGATCAAAAGAAAAATGTCGATGACTAACTCCATATTAGGCCTAATGCAAATAACTGCATTGGTTGCCTCTCTTTCAATATGAAAGGTTGTCAGACTGCATAGGCGGGTCAAGTGTAGAGTCAGAGAGGTCAAACACATAAAAGAGTTATTACAATAGTTAAGTCTGGGCAAAATGCAGGAACATACCTATCTAATAGTTTTTTATTCATTCGTTAAAAATGTCCTTATTTGGCGGATGTTGCGTTGAGCATAAAAAGATGATATACAAACGGCATTGACATGCTGACATGCTGCTTCATATTAAGATGCGAATCCGAAAAACTCTCATAGTTTTGACACAGTGAGAAGGCGTGATCTTAGTCTGTCCAGTTTGAATAGAAATCAGTGGGCTTGTTGAGGAGATTAATTGGGAAGTAGCATGGAGAATTTCTATCTTTGGGTCATTAATTATTAAATTGAAATAGAAAATATTTCCACAAGCACTGGTTAATGGAGAAAAAAACACCCATCCTGACATTTCTAAGATGTTGATCTTACCAAGTTTCCAACAAATTAGCTCGCTATTTGAATTTCACCATGACCAGATGACATCCAGGTTACAGTCGCCTGGCTACTCCAAAATGTCCAAGAATCATTTGGGCAAATTAAACTTACTCTGTGCCCCAATTTTTCTACATTCGTTTATCGCCTGAAATGGAATTACTGTCTGTCCAAACCTATTCAGTTCACAAATTTGTTTGAGAAAATTCTCAAATATATTCTATTCATGAAGTAAGTTTGGGTATAAAAACCTTTGGACAATTTAACTTATAAACTTTCTAATTTAAACTACATTCTTCCCAAATAAAGATTCATAACTTTTGTGTAAACATTACTTGTCTGCCAATATGTACATTCGTTTGAATGGGTTACAAGTAAATGACCGTTCTGCCCAAATTGACCTGCATTCTAAATTTGTTTTAGGAAAAGATTCGAGCAAACTTACTTATCAATTGAGTAATAAGCCTGATAAAATCAAGAGAAGTGTACTGTATAATGATAAGTGTGATGGTGGTCTTAGAATGATCAATATGTTCATCTTTACAAAGAGTTTGAAATGCAAATGTGTTCTGATGTATCTTGACAATCTTGATAGACCATGGAAGTCATTCTTTGACTATTTCTTAAAGAGGTATGGTTCTAGTTTTCTTTTCAAATAGAATATTTCCACGCAGGATTTACGAATTTCAAATATTTTCATTTGAAATGTTTGTCATGCTTGGTCAGAGTAGTTACCATGCACCTGTAAGCAACCAATTTGTTCTAAACAACTCTTTCATCAAGATTGATTTCCAGATGGTTTTTATGAATAGTCTTTTAGATAACAATGCTTATATTCTAAGGATTTTTTCTTAAACTTCCTTTTTGTGCCATGAGAGAGGTAAAACTCCAGTATTTTCAATTTCGTTTCTTACACAGAATCATTGGAGTTAACGCTTCTTTACATAAGATTTATTTGAGTAACTCCCCAGTTTGTACATTTTCAGATTTTGTGGAGTTGAAAGTGAAACAGTTGACCATTTATTCTGGAGGTGCACCTATGTTCGAAATTTTTGGAACAATACTTGTAATCTATGCCTTAAGATTAACTTTGATACTTGCCGCCTTTTTTTTTTTTTTTTTGGATACATCACTAAGGTGTACCACACACTCAACTTCTTTTTACTGCATGCTAAATACTTTATCTTTTGTTGTAATATAAATCAAACTAAACCCGATGCCACTGTTTTTTCACATAAGTTATATTTCCTCTATCGGTTGAGAAGTTCATTACAATGAATAAACCGAGCAACTCATTTAAAGAGGCGAAATCGTCATATGTGCGCAATATTTAGAATTCCTTTTAAATTGTTTAATTGGTTGAAATTTTGCTGCGCGATTCGTTGTCTCGTATTGCAAGGTATATAGTTATTTAAAACGCCTTGAAATAATATACGAATTATCCAAGTTGTTTACGGCAATCTGAAGCATTTTTCTTTTCTTATCAACAGTCGTGAGCTCGGAGTTCGAGTCCCCGGTAGAATCGTTTATTGCGACTTTTGCTTTCATCTTCTTTTTTTCTCAGTAATTTTCATTTGGTGATTATTATTGTAGTATTATAAAACTAAAATTTCACTTTCGCTTTCTGACAAACGCATTGAAAAAAAAAAACAAGTTACTCGTCACAGTAACGTTATCCGCTGTGTATGTAAGTCGGCACACAACGTACATGCTAGTGTCTGGCTGTACAAATCATGAAGTTCTCTTCTAACTCATGTACAAACAGACAGTGGATCGGATCTTGCGTCCACAACCGGAAGTGACGTCAAAATATCGCATCCCCCAATTTTACCGTATTTTAATGAGACGAGCCTCCCTCTTTAGGTTATTTTACGAGACATTTGCATTCCTTCGCCCTTAGGGCTTTTTTTTATTTATTATTTTTAGGGGAGGGGGGGAATCTGTTATTCTCTTTTGTCCTAGGTGCTGTCACTTCGGTTAACTTATTGACCTTTGCATCCCTTGACCCATAGGGTTTTGGGTTGTAGGGTGGTTTCCCAAATATAATTCTTTCTCTTTTGTGTATTACGAAAGCGTTGTTGAATACTTCACTTGTGTACCCGTAAAGTTAATTTATGTATATACTAATTGTTATGCTTACTGTAAACCAAATTGCGATTAGATTCAACATACTCTTACTTTGTACTAATTTTCATGTAATATTATCAATTGCTTTACTCGAGGTTGTTTATATATATATATATATATATATATATATATATATATATATATATATATATATATATATATATATATATATATATATATATATATATATATATATATATATATATATATATATATATATATATATATATATATATATATATATGTATATATATATATATATATATATATATATATATATATATATATATGTATATATATATATATATATATATATATATATATATATATATATATATATATATATACATATATATATATATATATATACATATATATACATGCATCATTTTTGTACATTCATGTAATAATTATCGTAAATCAAATTGCTACTCTGTACATGTTTCACTTCACTAAAAGAAAATAAATGAGAACAAATATTATTATTATTATTATCACTATTGTTGTTGTTGTTGTTGTTATTATTATTATTGTTATTATTATTCATATTATTATTATTCATATTACTGATATCATTATTATTATCACTATTATATATTTATTTATTTATTATTATTATTATTGTTTTTTCTTCTTTGGGGGGGATAGGCAGTCTTCCCCTTCCCTGTCTCGTACGCCACTGAACTTAAACTAAAAAGGGGCAGTATAATTGATAACTGGATGATTCTACTCTACCACTCTATTTAATGTTCACTTAAGGAAGAAATGTTTGTTATCACCAATCTTACTCGAAATTGGAACTGAAATAATTAACTTCAATAACGTGTTGATAGAATCTTCTTTCCCTATGGGTCCTAAGTATGAGCACATCCCTTCCTAGTATAAGAACAAAATCATCAGAGCAGAATGATTGCGATTACTGATGCAGGATATTGGAAAGAGCAGAAGATTGGAGAAAGGGTTTCAATAAACGTGAGGACATGCAGACCCCAGAAACGGAATTACGTATCAAGTCCCCAGAAGCAGATGGGAACCATTTGCGGGTGAACTGAGTAAGACAAAATTTGAGAATAAAAATTGAATTGAATGCGAAATGTTTGCAACCATTCGATCATTCATACAAGTTAATAAAACAAAAATATTTGTTCTTATTGAGCGGGCACTCGAAGACAGGTATTGTATGTGGATAACAACCCTTTACCAGTTTACAAAAACACGCAAACTTGTAAAAACTCGAGAAGTATCATTTAGACAGTTAGAGCACTTCCCTGGTAAACACATAGTATCAAAAGGGAGGAGGAAAATGTGTACATCGCAAAATATGAGAGTATATCTTAAGTCTGTGTCTCGAATGTTAACTCTCGATCGCATTCTTGACAACTCATATATTTTTACTCGCCGTTTATCTATCCCTTGAGCGGAGATGAATTAATCATTTATGGGAAGAAAGTCGACAGAGATTGATTCAGTAACATTCCCATATCACTTTATTTTCATCGCAAAGCTTTACATGCTTATTTTGGCCGTCACATGGTCATTCATTTAAAGAGGGAAGCTCGTCTCAGTAAAATACGGTAAAAATGGGGGATACTATATTTTTACGTCACTTCCGGTTGTGGAGGCAAGATCCGATCCTCTGTCTGTTTGTACCACACAGTACAGCCACGCACTAGCATGTACGTTGTGTGTGCAGAATTACATACACAGCGCATTACGTTACTGTGACGAGAAACCTATTTGTTTTTTCAATGCTTTTTTGTCAGAAAGCGAAAGTGAAATGTTGGTATTATAATACTACAATGATAGTCACCTAATGAAAATTACTGAGAAAAGAAAAGAAAAGATAAACGATTCTACCGGGGCTCGAACTCACGACATGATTTGAAAAAAACGTGACTTGCGATCGCCGCAACCATTTGGGCTATCTTGTGTAGTGACCTATTAGTGTTTTATATAACTATATACCTTGCAATACGAGACAACAAATCGCGCAGCAAAATTTCAACCAATCAAAAAATTTGAAAGGACTTCTAAATATTGTGCACATATGACGATATCGCCTCTTTAATGCTTATCGTCTATGCAAACATATACGAGAGATGTTTTCCAATTCATCATCGGTTCACGCTACTGGAAACTGCTACGTTAACAAGTTGATAAATGTTTAATCATGAAGTTTTGAAAATAAAAAGTGTTTAACTTTTGATTTCATCTCAATCATATTGCGTTGAAAGCAAAAATGTCAAGATTACAGAAGCTCTCAACAGATAAAATGAGTATTAAATTTAAGTCTTTCAATAAGATGTGTGCAATTTTTGTGATAGAGCGAACAGCTCAAAATATGATTCTTAAGTCTGTTTTTAATATCATAATTTGCAAAAATTTTATTTCACTTCGATGCAGATGTTAATGACAATGCAGAATGATACAGAAGGTCTAATGACAATTAATGAAAATTAATTTGTTAAAGTCGGTTAGGCTTCTTCAAAGAATATTAGAGGGTTAAAGTACATTAAAACAATTAGAAAATTGTGAGGTTTCCTAATCTTCAACAGAAATTTAACGACCAACTGCTAACTGCAGTGTTGCAAATCCATCTTGTCTATAGTTTTATATACTATAAGATATACTATTGTCTAATTGAGTGAAATCAAAATCAATAAAGAGGACTCACCAGTATTGACCCAACTTTGAAAATAATAAGTAAAATATTGGCATTATTTCAGGTCTGGTACATAAGTGATTTGATTATATATAACATAATGATATTCAGATTAACATCAAGCGCATTTATCTGAATCCTAGCGAAGACTTAAGCATAATGTTTATTTAAAATAAAAGCTATTTTATGCATTATTTGTCTGTTTCTCGGGCTGGTTTTTAAACTTTGACTGTTTGAGTGATAACCAACCTTCATAATTAGTGGAGTATCTATTTGTAATTAAATAATCAAATTCCGCTGTGTGGTTCATCCAATTTATCAGGCAAAGTTGGTAGATCGGCCAAATCAGTTTTAAAAAATAGCCAAATTGTGATCAAGTCAAGAAAATTCAACCTATTCGGCCACATGGCAGGTACGTCCAGGGGCTTGTCTAGGTCAAATGTACTGAAAAGTAAAATATGTTAATGCGTAGCTTTAACAACATGCAAAATGTCACGTGGTCTAAATGTTATCAGAAAATGAATTTATTGCTCTCTTTTTATTCTCCAAATCTTTTGGAAAAAAGTGCCAAAAATTCCGCCAAATAAAACTTTTTGCAACCTAATAAGTCTTTTGAAAGCCAAACAAGTCTCACGCAAGCCAGAAAAGCCAAGGGACCTGTCCTTATTATATATATATATATATATATATATATATATATATATATATATATATATATATATATATATATATATATATATATATATATATATATATATATATATATATATATATATATATATATATATATATATATATATATATATATATATATATATATATATATATATATATATATATATATATATATATATATATATATATATATATATATATATATATATATATATATATATATATATATATATATATATATATATATATATATATATATATATATATATATATATATATATATATATATATATATATATATATATATATATATATATATATATATATATATATATGTATGTATATATATATATATATATATATATATATATATATATATATATATATATATATATATATATATATATATATATATATATATATATATATATATATATATATATATATATATATATATATATATATATATATATATATATATATATATATATATATATATATATATATATATATATATATATATATATATATATATATATATATATATATATATATATATATATATATATATATATATATATATATATATATATATATATATATATATATATATATATATATATATATATATATATATATATATATATATATATATATATATATATATATATATATATATATATATATATATATATATATATATATATATATATATATATATATATATATATATATATATATATATATATATATATATTTTTTAATACTAATTGATCCAACAGACAACATGCCACATTTAAAAACATTTTATTCCCTTGCTGGCTGGGGAGGGGCCCATTTTATAAGATAATGTCATATCCACTTGATTGTACTTTAAACTAGGGGCGTAGGAAGGGTCACGTTTCAAGGGCGGGGAGAACACCCCAAAATACTCCCGGTGATGACAGGTAGAACGATAGGTGGTAAATTAAGTTTCCATCAAAAGTTGCTGTTATAGAAAATCCTTTCAATTTCCGGGAGATTTCCTCCAATTTCCGGGAGATTTCCTTCATTTTCGTAAAATTTTCTTCACGTTTGGGAATTGTTTTTATTTTCGGGAAATATTCTTCAATTTTGGGAAATTTACTTCAATTTTAGGAAATTTTGGCCAGTTTTCGGAAAATTTTGGATAGTTTAAACTAGTTTCTTAACTGTTGCTTAAGATGACTGGGTTTTGGTGTCCTACACTTGTAGCTTTTTGTATGGGTTTTAAACTCTATCGAGTGACTTTGAAATGCGTCTATGCAAAAGTGCATAACAATTTTTCCCCAAAATTTGTTTTAGCGGATTTTGGATATGTTATTCTACAATAAAATATCCGCTTCTAATACCAAATTCTTCAACATTTCACCCGTTAACCACTTTCTACCAGACTATTTAGGATGTAGGGCGTCAAAATACGGCATCCCGCGTAACTTTATTCCTAAACACACTTTACAATTTGTGTTGTACTTTTTAAATATAAAATACGATAATTCATTTGCAATTAAAAGCTGGGTCAAGTTTTGCTTCAAAATGATTTCAAGTCTATCAGTCTTTGAAAGAATGTTTGATGAAATTAAAATCATCACCACACTTGCTGTTCACCAGGTGGGCAGTGGGCCAATTGATGGCAAAAATGGCATCGGTAGACCTATACTAAAAAAAAAGAAGAAGCAGAATCCATCTGATTGTGGAGTGTTAGAAAGGGAGGGGAGGGGGAGGTGGTCTGGGATTCACAGATCCTCCACTGTTATATTTTGATAAAAAATAATGTCAAAATCTGGATAAGAGTACATCTCTTGAAAGGTATTTTTCCCTTAAATTATGCAACAGTACCACAATTGTTGAAAAGAAGTGGTTAAAGAAATTAAGTAACTGTTGGGCAAAATGGCCTGTTGTCCACCCACATCATCCACTTTTTAGGTCTTTTCAAAGTGAAAGACACTCCTCGGGTACTGTCTTTATATAGGAGTCATGATGAACACTATACACTAATCATGCCTGAAATCCTACACTAAATCTTTCAAAGCAGATCATGTATACTCCACTGCTTCTATACAACAGTACACGATAAAACAAAAAGATAATCTTAAACTACTTAAAACTAGTAAAACAAAACTATTTTGTGAATAACCTGATTACAGTCGGTGTTGATTTGGCAGCTTGGAGCATATATTCCTGCAAGGTCTGAACTGAAGGCTGCTACTTCAGATGAATTGCAGCTGAATGTTTTATAAAATCAGATGATCTATCACTAAAATATCTTTCTAAAGTTGTAAAGAAATGACATTTTCCTTCAGCTAACAATCTGACAATGCCCCAAAAAGCAATATTCAGACCCACAAGCAAGTTTCGAATAGCCTACGAGAAATTTGCCGTTTGAACGATTTTATCGGTTTATTGCGTCAGCTTTATGCTCGAGAATGTATATACTAACGAGGTGGGAATCTCAGCTCCATGGTATAACCAAACCAAAAGTATTTTCTACAATTTGGATTCCTACTAATTATGCATGTATGGGTAGAAAAAATGATAACACTGCAGAGCTTTTTTTTTTTTTTTTTTTGTGCCAATTGATGGCATATTTATATGCAGTAAATTCTGAATCCTATACGCTTGTTGAATACTAATCAAAAAATGGATAAATTATACCAAATCATAATCTGATAATGAAAATTGCTCAAAAATAACCTAATAGGCCTATACTTTTACATTTTTCCTGTCATGCCGTCGTGTAAAATATGCAGGTTGGCCCATGCACCAGTACCATATTTTTTGAAAATGTGGTGAGCCAGCGACTTGGGCCAGATGACCAACCAGTACATTTCTTTACCTGTAACAATGTGCGTGAGAAGAACTGTAGGCTTATGAGGAGAAAAGTTTAAAGCTGCCTCCAAAACATGGCAAACGAATCTAACGATTTAAATAGGGTAAATCACGCATGCAGCCTAAATCTCCGCTGCAACGCTACGAAAATCTTAATAACAGGAGGGGTTAGGATTTACTTGATTCTAACATTAACGGCTGTTTGTGAAGTCTAGCATATTCGATTCTTAACAGAATGACATGTTTTGATTGGGTGTGACGGTGCAGTTTATGTGTTCAGAAAACGAATCATGCATTTGGTGAGATATGAATCACACACGCATATATTATAACCATGGCCGTAAGGGACCGTCTTACTCAGGTGGGTGGAGGGGGGAGGGGAGGGGAGGGGAGGGAGGGGAGGAGGGGAGGGGGGGGGGGGGGGGAGGGGAGGGGAGGGAGGGAGGCGGTGTTTTTTTTCCCGACTCAAAAACCTATTATGAAGGGAAAATCGCAATAGTAGTTTTTGGCTTTAAGGAGGGGGTTGCCTTTGGAAAATAGCCTTATTTCTGTAAAATTGCTTTCATTTTCGGGCAGGTTTTTCAATTTTTTAGGAATTTTTGCCGAATTTTTAGAGATTTTTTTAAATTCCGGGCAATTTCAGAAAATTTATTAATTTCCGGGCAATTTAAGGAAATTTTGTTCCTTTTTGAGGCATGTTTTTAGATTTTCGCGAATTTTTTGGCCAATTTTCTGAAAATTATCCTCAATATTCAGGAGTTTTCTTAATTTTCGGGCAATTTTCTTAAATTTTCGAAAATTTCTACATTTCCGGGAAATTTTCTTTAATTTTCATTTCCTCATTTTTCTGGCAGGTTTTTATTTTTTGGAAATTTAGCGTATTTTGGGGAAAATTTGTTCAATTTTTGGGATCTTAAGTCATGGAGATACTGCCCCAAATAGTATCTCCATGCTTCAACAAAATAAACAAATAAATTATTAATAAATTAATTTCTGTATATAAATCGGTAAATACGTTAAGAAATGAAATTTATATTGTGTCAACAAAATAAATAAATAAATTAATTAATTAATAAATTAATACAAATTTAAATATAAATATAAGTATAGATATAATATATATATATATATATATATATATATATATATATATATATATATATATATATATATATATATATATATATATATATATATATATATATATATATATATATATATATATATATATATATATATATATATATATATATATATATATATATATATATATATATATATATATATATATTTATCAACATCATGCCGAGTCGGAAGGGCATGTCCCAGATATCTAGCCGAGTCGGGCATGATTCTGCCCGACTAAGATGGGTTTCCGGCAGACGAGGCGCTGTATGCCGCTCCACAGCATCCCCCCTTGCCTCGTTCGGCCATGAATATGACGTCTTGCAATGGAAAAAGTATATTTGCTTCATTATTGAAATGTTCACAGTGCTTTTTGACAGGTTTCTAAGCACGAAGATCTGATACATTTTGTAATATAGTGGAATGTTATTTGATTTGTATACGACACCGACTACCGTGACCGTGTCACGGTGATATATTACCCATGATCTGATGATTCTTCGTCTTACAAATTAGAAGACGACGAGCCAATAATTTGTGAAAGTGATAATGGAATTTCAATGATTTATCAATCATTCCTATGGTCAATACTCAGTCAATTTAAAAGCTGAGTTTGGCAACAATCTTATGATTTTCAACTCTATTTCTACCTTAGGTATACGTATATAAAGGCAGCAACAGATACATTGCTTTAACAGATATTTAAAATAATTAATACAATTAATAAGTAATAATGAATACATTGATCAGCCATAACTAAAAAAAGTAGAAATTGTTTTTCAAAATTCAGAACTTGATCTGCTCATAATGTTATGTCCATAGACCTTTAACGTTATAATTGCTGGTACCAGGTTACACGTACAAGTACCTTTAAATAGGCAGTTACCAGTCGTGAAATATATATGTATGCAATCATGCACGTATCTGCTGGTCACGCGTGCATAATTCATCAATAATAAAAAGGAAAATGTCTTGAAGCATTTTAACAAAAGATTTTAATTTGAATAAGAACTGTGGTTCTTTGCAGATCTATTTATATAGAAAATGTGTCCATATTTAATCACATCATTTAGAGCACAACTATTGTTGAGCTTTTCGCTGTATTGCGTCATGTTTTCTTAATTAGATAATTCACAAACCTTTTCAAATGTATGCTTCACTTACTTGAGTGCACTTCAGAATGTGTTTTGATTAAGTTACCAATAACCGTTGTACTCTAAGGATCTATGGGGAGACAGCAACAACTTTAACATAATTGAAGAAATGCTGAAAATTATGCCATACAGCTTCATCAAATTGATCATTTTACAGCCTTGCAGCACTTAGAATTTGAGGGCCTTACTATAATAAATCAAGCAAATCTCACTAAAATGTCACATCACAACAGAAAAACCTAAGAGTTTCCTTATTCTAACTTCTACTTAGAAGTTCTTTCTGGCAGTCTGGTAGAGTTTTAAAAAATCAATTAAAAATTGTTAAATTTACAATTTTACAGCAGTAATGATTTTAAGGCATTACTATAATAAATCAAGCAAATCTCACTGAAATGTCACATCACAACAGGAAAACCTATGAATTTCCTTATTTTAACTTCTACTCAAAAGTTCTTTCTGGTGAAGTTAAAAAAAGTCAGTTAAATATTGATCATTTTACAATTTTACAACAGTTATCATTTTAAGGCCTTACTATAATAAATTAAGCAAATCTTATCGAAATGTGACATCACAACCAGAAAAACTATGAATTTCCTTATTTTATTCTTTCTGGTGAATATAAAATTTCAACTTGTCCATATACCTTTTAAGGCTAATTATCGTCTCTGATGAGGTAAATATATTTCAATACGTGTGTTTCGATTGGTCGAAACACAGTGGTACAATATGTACTAACATTAATAGGCTATAATCAAACTCGTTTTGGAATCAAATGTACTCCGCCACATTTTAATCACGATAGATGGCCTTTATACAGTTAAATTTGCGATGGAAATAACCAGCATTCTTCGATATGCAGCTGGGGTGGGGGGTTATATTCTTCAGTGAGTGGAAAGGACAACAAAATAGTTCCCCCAAAAAAGAACCAAAAAATACCCCCTAAAAAATCCAAAATAAACTCAAAAAAAAAAAAGAAGGAAAAAATAAATAAAATACTCCCTAATGTTCAGAAGATCCGCTGTTGGTTATTCGGGACCCGCATACAACGATATGCAAGAAACATGTAAAGACGACCGTTTTTTTTATTTCATATCAGCAAATATAACAATATTCTTGTAGACTGGGAAACTGTTATTAGTTATATCTTGTTATTCGAAAGAAGGTTTATGGACTGGTGGAGATGAAATTAATAGTAGAATGTTTTATTTTCAATTCTCTATGGCATTAGCAACATCCATTCGAAAAGTGGATCCCAGTAGGCGTAAACTGATGATTACTTGATTACATTTATCGTATGTTTGCATAGGCGATCAAATAAACTGTTAAATGCCTATGTGACGGCCAGAGTAAGCATGTGAAGCTTTGTAATGTAATTAAAGTGATGTTACACTCAGGGAAGTTACTGAATCAATCTCTGTTGTCATTTTTTCCATTAAATGATTAATTCATTTAACAAGTCTACTGAGGAGATAAGCAGCGAGTAAGAATAAGCAGCGAGTAAGAATAGGCAGCGAGTAAGAATAGGCAGCGAGTAAGAATAGGCAGCGAGTAAGAATAGGCAGCGAGTAAGAATAGGCAGCGAGTAAGAATAGGCAGCGAGTAAGAATAGGCAGCGAGTAAGAATAGGCAGCGAGTAAGAATAGGCAGCGAGTAAGAATAGGCAGCGAGTAAGAATAGGCAGCGAGTAAGAATAGGCAGCGAGTAAGAATAGGCAGCGAGTAAGAATAGGCAGCGAGTAAGAATAGGCAGCGAGTAAGAATAGGCAGCGAGTAAGAATAAGGCAGCGAGTAAGAATAAGCAGCGAGTAAGAATAGGCAGCGAGTAAGAATAGGCAGCGAGTAAGAATAGGCAGCGAGTAAGAATAGGCAGCGAGTAAGAATAGGCAGCGAGTAAGAATAGGCAGCGAGTAAGAATAGGCAGCGAGTAAGAATAGGCAGCGAGTAAGAATAGCAGCGAGTAAGAATAGGCAGCGAGTAAGAATAGGCAGCGAGTAAGAATAGGCAGCGAGTAAGAATAGGCAGCGAGTAAGAATAGGCAGCGAGTAAGAATAGGCAGCGAGTAAGAATAGGCAGCGAGTAAGAATAGGCAGCGAGTAAGAATAGGCAGCGAGTAAGAATAGGCAGCGAGTAAGAATAGGCAGCGAGTAAGAATAGGCAGCGAGTAAGAATAGGCAGCGAGTAAGAATAGGCAGCGAGTAAGAATAGGCAGCGAGTAAGAATAGGCAGCGAGTAAGAATAGGCAGCGAGTAAGAATAGGCAGCGAGTAAGAATAGGCAGCGAGTAAGAATAAGCAGCGAGTAAGAATAAGCAGCGAGTAAGAATAAGCAGCGAGTAAGAATAAGCAGCGAGTAAGAATAAGCAGCGAGTAAGAATAAGCAGCGAGTAAGAATAAGCAGCGAGTAAGAATAAGCAGCGAGTAAGACTAAGCAGCGAGTAAGACTAAGCAGCGAGTAAGACTAAGCAGCGAGTAAGACTAAGCAGCGAGTAAGACTAAGCAGCGAGTAAGAATAAGCAGCGAGTAAGAATAAGCAGCGAGTGCGAATGATGTATATATATATATATATCGCATGTAAGTCTATATCGCGTGTCTATACCGCGTGTATATATCGTGTGTATATATCGCACGTATATAACGCATGTATATATTGCATGTATATATCGCATGTATATATCGCATGTATATATCGCATGTATATATCGCATGTATATATCGCATGTATATATCGCATGTATATATCGCATGTGTATATCGCATGTAAATATCGCATGTATATATCGCATGTATATATCGCATGTATATATCGCATGTATATATCGCATGTATATATCGCATGTAAATATCGCATGTATATATCGCATGTATATATCGCATGTATATATCGCGTATATATCGCATGTATATATCGCATGTATATATCGCATGTATATATCGCATGTATATATCGTATATCGCATGTATATCGCATGTATATCGCATGTGTATATCGCATGTGTATATCGCATGTGTATATCGCATGTGTATATCGCATGTGTATATCGCATGTGTATATCGCATGTGTATATCGCATGTGTATATCGCATGTGTATATCGCATGTGTATATCGCATGTGTATATCGCATGTGTATATCGCATGTATATATCGCATGTGTATATCGCATGTATATATCGCATGTATACATCGCATGTATATATCGCATGTATATATCGCATGTATATATCGCATGTATATATCGCATATCTACGTTAGATGTATCCACGGATGGCTACCACTTGTCTGCACGTAGGATAATATCTTACATTTTAAATAGCTTCTTCGACATGGTCATCACGAAACGGCAGAGTGCCACCGCCCACCGTTTGAAAATGTCAAGGAGGTGAAGTATTTTGAAAATGTAAAAGAAAGAAAGAAATATGTTTGAAATATTTATTTGGGTATGATGGATAATAGAAACGTTCTACAGCTAAGGCTTCTTGAAAGTGGCATTCAATTAAGATTCTTTGTTTATTTTAAAGCTGTCATGAGATGGTTATAAGCAGGACTCATGAGCAGTGTATAAATGTAGTTTGGCAATATTTTGGGGATATACCAGGATTACTAAGAAAACACGTGCACATAATCAGATACTTTGCTTTTAACGGATTAGTTCTGTCAATTTATGAAAGAGGACTTCAAAAGACACAAAATTGTGAAAAATCCATTCAAAATCTTATTCTGTTAAGGAGATATTTCATTTGAACGTTCTGTGTCATTTATGTAGAAACGACAGAAATCAGACTAGTTGTGGTGGCATCACATCCTTAGATTTTGAGGAAAATATTGATATATTCTGTCATATATTTTCTGCGACTTTGTGGCTTCAAAACCATTGGATATGCCAGAAAAGTATAGTAAAACAATCTAGTAAAAGTAATTACAATTTTCCACCTGGAGAAAAATGAATAAAAGTAATTTAAATAGTAAAAAAACAAAAATTAATTTAAACCAATTTCCTTTCAAACTACATAATTAATTGTCAAGAACAGAAGAAAGTGGGGATTAGTGCCCGGGCGCCAACGATCCATATACACACTAGTCATTTCTACACATTTAAAGGATTAATTCAGGATCAAGCAAGTCTATCATATGTGTAGAAACGACTGAAATCAGACTAGCTGTGATGTCATAGTCTCTGATTCCTCAAAGTCTTTATGTATTCTATCATATTTTGTCCTTCGATTTTGTGGCTTAAAAACCATGGGATATGTCAAAAAAGTAATAAAACTTAATCTAGGAAGGGTATTTATAACATGCCACCTGAAGAAGTTTGAGGGAAAATAATTGAAATAGTGAAAACATTAAATAAACTTTCTTTAAAATACATAAAGACAGATGAATCTGAGGCTGTGACGTCACAAAAAGTCTGATTTCAGTCGTTTCTACAGAAATGATACCAAATTTTAAATTTGAATATCTCCTTAACGGAATAAGATTTTTGAATGCTTTCTTCACCATTTTGTTTCTTTTGAAGTCCTCTTTCATATAAGATAAACTTGTGTTTACATATGCCCTCAGCATAATATTTCCGGGTACATTTTAACCTGCATTATCAACGTACCCATAAATTCGTGATAGGCCGGAATTAGGGGCAAACGGGCAATTTCCCCTGCCATTGCTCCATGCAGCCGGGGAAACTGTGAGACGACTTCTAGCCCCTGCCGAGACAGCGCGCAGATCACTTTAATTTTAAATCGTATATGAAATGCTTAGTGTTCTTTATCATTTTGATATAAAACGGGTATCTTTTTAAATATTTATTTGTTTGTTTATAGGCTTTTATACCGCGCCATTCCATTAAGCCAGCTTACGTCCCCTCCGAAGGTGCGCCATTCAACCGTTGTCACTTCTCTTAATGGCTAAACCAGTGAACTGCTGAATGAGGAGTAGGAGCTGCATATGAAATACTTGCGCTTCACATCGTATCTGGTGGATAAATGAGTTAGTCCTGACCGAGTGAACCCAGAACTTCCAGCAACTAAGTCGTTCGCTCTGCCAAATGAGCTACCTATTCTCCTCACTAGAATACATAAATATTCATAGTTTTATGCATAAAGCCATAAGAAAGAAAAATCAATTTTCAATCATAAATCTTGGATCTGCAATTATGACATCACATAGGATGTATGACATCACACTTTACACTACAAGGTCACTTTCCAACACAACTCGGTGAAATATTTGAAACGCAATAACTCTCAACGGAATCAAATATTAACATGGCTTTTCAATTTGTTTTTTAATAGTGACGGGAATATTACTTTAACAGACTTTGACGTAATTTTGGCCTTTGGTATGTGTTTTGGATATAAATTAAAACAATTGAGCTAATCTGCGGTCATGGTAATTACCTCTCACAGTTATGCATAACAAAAATCATTTACGGTGATTCGCAATTTTACAATATTCTGAAACACAATGATTCATGCATGCAGTTGATGATCAAATGAACTATTTCTCAAACAAGTCCAGTTATGAAGGTTACAAGAGTTGTGTAGCTGTCAATTACAGGTTAATGGATCAGCAAATTTTGTAATTTGGGAAAACGTGACTTTTGCCCTGACCCTGAACTACACGTCACCAACCCTTCCAAAATATCGAGAGAATGTCAGTTTTGGTTATAGCCTAGCTGTGTTCTGACAGCCTTAACCAATAACTAGCTGATTAGAGGTTAATTAGATATAACCCAGACGCAATTGGCTTGTGTATGCATATAGTTCAGTCAAGTTCGGCTCCCTGACATACGCTGCCATGTGCTTACATTCAGAGCTCCACCATGCGAGTAAACATATTTGTGGATTGTGCAAATTGTTTATCCTTGGCAAATAGAATAGGGATAATCACTTAATAGGCAGATAAGCGTGACAGGAATTTATGTCCAAACTTGGTACAAGCTCAAGCAGCTGTTTCATGCTGTTATGATCTCTGTGGCTGGACAAGCTGTACACAATACACATACAAAGGCATGCATATGAAAGCTATACGGAGGTTTTCTGGTAGCGTACCTTATATATAAAAGATGTAAATAAAAATCATAACCATGCTTTGAAGATATAGGCCTATGGACGGGTAGGTATTGTTAGCCAGACCAACGGGTATCAATCTGAACAAAACAGTCTTGGAATAGTCACAACGGTACAGCTTTGAAGTTATGACAAATGAAAGTTTTTAAAACTTTTCACCATGTCATGTATGTGCAAAAGTGATGAGGTATGAAAAGGAATAAAACTACAATTCTTTACTGCATGAAATTCCTTATATTTCTTCCCTAACTTTCAACTATCAAAAGCTCTCAAATTGCGTGTGTCAAGGCTCTCAAGATTGGGAATGGGTCAAGATTATAATGACAAAAAATATCGTGTTTACTGTAGGCAACTTCTTCAAAATATTTAGGGGCAGGGCCGAAAGCAATAAATTAACAATAACATTGTACCATTCTGAAATTAGTTTTCAATCGATTTTGATATGACTTTTTGCTGTTTGCGTGGTATTTAGTATACTTTTAACCATTTAAGATCATTCTGTTGCTACTATATACCTGTCCATATAACTGTTAATTAAAAAGTAACACATTTATGCTAGTTCTCAAAGTAGTAGCTTTGCCAAAATGACATCACGAATTCACAGCTTTCAATAAACATTATCCCGTGATATCACGGAAATCGCTTAAGCGTGAAGTTCTTGCCCAGACTGCCAGAAGCAATAAATGAAGAATTAGCTTCTAGCGCCCATAGGAATTAAAAACTCCAAGTACATGCAACGATTTCAGCGCAGCTTTCTCGTAAATTATGTAAAAGTATATTAATCGAGAGGCCAGAAACTTTAGTGGCATTAATTTTTGTAAAATATCATTTACTTTTTAGTTATGTTGGTGATTACATCTGGGCGGAATGCATAAAGCCTAAAAAACACAATACAGCAGAATAATGATAATAATAATAATAATAATGATAATGATATTGATGATGGATGATGATGATGATGATGATGATGATGATGATGATAATGATGATGATGATGAGGATGATGATGATGATGAGGATGATGATGATGATGATGATGATGATGATGATGATGATGATGATGTTGATAATAATAATAATAATATTGATAATAATACTATTACTACTACTACTACTACTACTACTACTACTACTACTACTGCACTACCACTACTACCACTGCTGCCACTGCTGCTGCTGCTGCCACTGCTACTGCACCACCACTACCACTGCTGCACCACTGCACCACCACTGCTGCTGCACTGCACTGCCACCACCACCACCACCACTGCCACCACCACTACCACTACTACTACTACTACTACGACGACGACGACGACGACGACGACGATGACGATGATAATGATAATAATAATAATAATAATAATGACAATAATAATAATAATAATAATGATAATAATAATAATAATAATAATAATAATAATAATAATAATAATAATAATGATAATAATAATAATTATATTGATACTAATAATAATAATAACAATAATAATAATAATAATAATAATAATAGTTATAATAATAATAATAATAATAATAATAATAATGATAATGATAATAATAATAATAATAATAATAATAATAATAATAATAATAATAATAATAATAATAATAACAATGATATTGATATTAATAATAATAATAACAATAATAATAATAATAATAATAATAATAATAATAATAATAATAATGATAATGATAATGATAATAATAATAATAATATAATAATAATAATAATAATAATAATAATAATAATAATAATAATAATAATAATAACAATGATATTGATATTAATAATAATAATAACAATAATAATAATAATAATAATAATAATAATAATAATGATAATGATAATGATAATAATAATAATAATGATAATAATAATAATAATAATAATAATAATAATAATAATAATAATAATAATAATAATAATAATAATAATAATAATAATAATAATAATAATAATAATAATAATAATAATAATAATAATAATGTCCGACTATCGTTGGTTGACCTTAGTACCTTCTTATTATCCCTTAGTACCCTTTTAATCAGTAACCTGATTATGCTTCGATACGACATAGGAGCAGTGGGAGGGTCAGGGGCAACAGCCTCCCCCCCCCCCCAGCGAAGCTTTCTGAGGGGCGCAAAAATCGTCCTGAGAAAAAAATTAGGCCCTGGGAAAATTTACGTGTTGTTCAATAACTTCTTCCCATACTATCTGACTATTAAGCGAGTAATATTCCATTTGTGTAGTCCAAAAGCGCATGAAATTTCCACAAAAAAGACCAAATTTTTCGCCATTTTTCTACCATTGGCACTCGAGCGGGCCCCTAGATTTCGCGCTTGGACAGAAACAGATGCATGGCGATAGCACGTCAGCAACATTTAATATCTGCTCCTGCCATAAAGGGTAACAAATTTATTGACTATAGCTGGAAGAAGCTTTTCGAGAGGGCGCCGAATGTTCACAGGAGCGCAAAAATTGTCATGAAAACATACTCTAGGCTAATATACGTTTTATTCTCAACGTCGTAAATATTTTTTTCCAAAGCTTTATTCTTACATCAGAAACATGAAAACCATTCCTAGACCCCAACTAAAGACACATATTGAAGTCAATGGGATCCTGCATTTGAACATTTGTTTCAAAACAATATTCCAGTAACTTTAGTTCGAAATTGACACGATTTTGAGCAATTTTCTGCTAACAAAATCACGCCAAAAAAACGCTACTAGCTTCCTAGGTCTTCGCCCCTTCGGCGCCTAGGACGTCGACCCTGGATTTGACACATTAAGCAATTTTCTGCTCTGAAAATCGCGAAAAATGAAGGGATTAAGGGATTCCTAGGGTTTCGTCCCAGCGCCCTACGTGCAGCTTCGCCCAATAGACAGATAGACGTGGCACATTTTAAAGCCCTTTTCTGCTATTAAAACCATGACAAACGTAGGGCTTCATGCAGTCCTGTGAAACCCTGTGTCCCCATTATTTTTCAATATTTGGGAAATTTTTATTCAATTTGACCAAAGCAGCCCTTCCGGAGGCTTCGCCCCCCCCCCCTTCCCCCCTCCTGGACCTCTTACAGGGCTTTGACAGTTCCCAGATTCGAAACACTAATTTTAAGCAATTTCCTAAACAGTTCATGCCAATTTACTACTACGTGCCCAACGTTTTACTCTCATGAGCTTTTTTTCGGGGAGGAAGAAGGAGCGCCACCCCCTCCCGTGAAACATGACCCACCACGCCACTTGCTGCATGAGAGCCTGCCAGCAGTCACTGTTACACCCCACCCCCGTTGATCGGGGGATAATGCATCTCTGTGTCGATGTACGTAAGTTGGGAATTATCTTTCAACCTGAAATCACTTGGCAGCATAAATATCAAACCAAGGTCAAAAGATGGCGCAGGACTGCAGGAATATGACACACAATAATGCAGCCCTTCAGTCCGAACCAGGGCCACAATTTCTGGGCAACAAGGGAACTCGGGAACTCGTCCCCACTTAAATGCATACTTGTTTTGGAACCCCTCCCCCTACTTTGCGGAGAAAGTATGGCCGCATGCAACCCCCTCCCCTCCCACCCCCACACACTTTTTGTGGATGGGTCAAGGTGGACAAAACATCTCAGCGAATCTGCTTCATCTAAGCAGAGACGAAAACGCAACGGTTGCACGTCCAGAATACATAAGCTGGATGCGCAAGATCGGATGAGAAGTATATTAGGATAGGCTAAGACATCATATGGCCTACCTATACCACTAAACAAAAACGTTTGTGACGGTTTGTCCAGCAGTTCCTTGGGAGAGGGAGTTTCGTGAGCGGGGCAAAGAATTTGCATGCAGAACAACGCAATTACGTGAGGATGTCCTTCACCCTCGATACCACTGTTACAAAATAAACTATTCAATTTAAATACCACAAATGAAATCTGACTAACCTTCATTGGGGTGAAGTATTCCGTCAGGGTCACACACGAGACATGGCCCTGTCGTGCTGCAATAGTTTGCGTTCAGGCCACATAGGTGGTAGGAATCAAACGGACTAGGGTACTTCCAGGCGACCCAGTCACTGCAAACTATTCCTTTTATTCGCAAAATTATTACTAAAGATATGAAAAAATTCACCAACCCAGAGTGGTGATTTCCTTGGAAAGCACAGAGTTGCATAGCCAAACTGAACCAATTGTTGCGAAACTTCTACATTTCAATTGTATGTCATGTTGTACAGATGAAGGGCTGGGCGTGAATGAACGCGCACGATAGCTCCATTTTATACTCCCAAACGATATAAATATAATGTGTGCAAAATACCTCTCAGAAAAATTTAAGTACCGGAGAGCTGAGTGAATTGCGTATAAGCTTTACGATTGCTCCTTAAAAGAAGATTTTAATGATGAGTGAATTTTATTGCAGATGTGTAAACACACCGTTACACTGCATTATGCCCTTATACGAAACGCTGATGCTATTCTGCACGCGAAAATTTCACAATAGCTTATCTTTCTTGTGCGTTATTAATTTCATGGAAAGCTCCAAATTAGTTAGTAATTGAAAAATACAATGCATCTATTCTGCCAGCTATTATGATGATTAATAAACGATGTTTTGCAATATTGCAATTCTCATATTTGTTATCTTTATTTGACAGTTTGAACTTGCACATGTTTTGAGTACAATTGGCGCGGTACAAAATAATATCCAGTAATAATCAACGATGTTAAACGCGTTAGGAAAATACTCCGTAATGAGTATGCACGCCCACTTAATTCAGTCAATTGATCTGTTGATAATAATGAGCTATTAAGCTGAGATAGCTGCAATGGTGTCAACGCAGTTTTTGATTTATGATAAAGACCGTTTAGAGAGTTAGGAAATTCCAATCATCCATAGTATCATTGACCACAGATTGACCCGTCCACCAGTACCTAAATTGAATTTTTCATTACCTGATGTATGTAGGGAGATGGCACGTACGTGTTACACATCTGTGGCGTAATTCCTGATTTCATCACGAATGAATAATTAAGGGGAAATTGACAGCTATAAAAGGTAACACTATCGGTCAGAGAGTCGGGAAACATTGACCAAGAGCGGATCCAGATTGAAGGGGAGGAGGGGGAAGGAGGGGTGCTTTTGGAAATTTCGTCAAAATGATTTATAACACTTAAACCGTACATTTTAACACGAATAACCATTTTCAGTTTAAATCTCTGATGATTGATATTTATGTAATATTCATTGGTCCTGAGTTTTCATTTTTCATTATGCTTATTATTTGTTTTATGGTAGCGAAATAACAACATTTGTAAGGTACGGGGCTTCGCCTTCTGTCTGTGAAATTAGCTTCAATGTTTAAAATTTCTTTCATTTTTGGGAAGTTTTCTTCACTACTTGTCATAGCTTGTCGGGAACTGTTGCCAAATTTTACCAAAATTTCTAATACTTTAAAGAAACTCGTACATTTGTGTACGTTTGTTGGGACAAAAATAAAATTGCAGGTCATCCTTCTTATGGCTTACGACAAAGTGGGGGCGAACGTGCCCCCGGCTGCGCGGCTCATGTAATACATTTACACGAGATTTGTTTTCAAGATCACCCATCGTACCCGACCCTTTCTTTGGATCTACTTTCCATTTCAGAATAACCTAAGCCTAACCCAAGCCTAACCCAAACCTAACCCAAGCCTAACCCAAGCCCAACCCAAGCCTAACCCAAGCCTAACCCAAGCCTAACCCAAGCCTAACCCAAGCCTAAACCAAGCCTAACCCAAGCCTAAACCAAGCCTAACCCAAGCCTAAACCAAGCCTAACCCAAGCCTAAACCAAGCCTAACCCAAGCCTAAACCAAGCCTAACCCAAGCCTAAACCAAGCCTAAACCAAGCCTAACCCAAGCCGACAGCCCGACTACGATCCAAGATTGAGCTGAGAAGAAAACTGGTTGTACACACTGGCGTAACCAGGATTTTTGTTTGGGAGCCAACCATTAGCGGCGAGAGGTATTTTTGATGGGGGTCACCGAGCGCACGTCGCCGTAAGGCGACATTGTTTTGCACGTAGCGCAAAGCCCTAGGGCGTGGGGTCGCGGCCCACTCAAGGGCCCCTGGTAGGGTCCAGGGCGAAGCCCCGGTGGGAGTCCAGGCATGCTAGGACGCGAAGTCCCATAAAGCTCTGAGAAATTACGCATTTTAGAGATATGAAATGCCAAATCGCGTGGTGTGTTTTCAAGGGGTGAAGTTCCGGACACTGAATGGAATGAGGCACTGGGGGTTACTGTCTGTGTGATATGTGTCACACCTCTGAATGTGTGAATAATATATAGAGTTTGTAAAAGCTCTTGGTTTATTTATGCTGAATTGCTCATTGAAATTTGTCAAGAACTGTAGCAGGCATAGTGACGTACGGTTAATGGGTCTCGTAATTTGTTTGATGTGTAATTTATATACTTTTTGGGTGTGGGATTGTGTGATTCATGTATTGTTGTTTATTCATAAATTCTGTGATTTTCATCAGAAGAATATACAGCACATATTTTAAGAATTTTTCTTAGCATTTTTTATACACCGAGTTTTGGTATGGTACACCGTTTAATAAATTATTGTACTATGTACAGTTTCTGTTTGGATCCAGGACCTTGTAAGCAGGTGAATTTCCATTTGGGTCACTCATGACAATCTAATGGTAAGGGTTTTAAAAATGAAGAAATAAAAAATCAATAAATATTGGGTACAAAAAGATTTCTTGTCAAAAAATGAAAAGAGAGCTTTTAGACAATTCAACAGATCCTTTTCCAAAGATATTAATCACGCAGTGAGCGTCTATTGAGAGTAAAATTTCTCTTCCACGTTCATAAGAAAAGGGATTCTTGCAACATTGATGACCAGAGGCGTGTTTTGATCCTTTTGAGCGACGAAAATGTTCGCTCTGCCGTTGCAGAGGTAACAGGCATAGCTACCAGAACTGCGTAAAGCTGGCATAATGTTGGGTAATTCCCGCAAAGTAGGAAGGTGCATAGGTCTAATAGATTTCTTAACACAATGTCCAATTGGTAAAAAAAAAAAAAATTGAATAACAAAATATTTCCTTTTTGATAAAGAAAAGCATATCATGATTTTACCGCCCTTTTCATTCTTTTGACGCCCCTCAAAAATCTTACGCCGCCACTGCTCTAGCAAGTCACTTTACTTGCTCTAGACCTCTCAACTGTAGAATGAATATCAGCACTGGAATTTAACCTGGGGATGGACTGTCGTCCCGTCCAGAAACAGTCGTGTGTTCTCAGCCGCTTGCACCATGGAAAGCGGGGATAAAGAGCCCTAGCATAAACACTTCCCCTTTTGGTCTCTGGATCAATGATCTTTTGATAAGGAGGGGGTGCAATTCATGGCCCTCCGGCACGAACAAAACCTCTCCCCGCTCTCATCATAGCAGAGGTGTGGCCAACTATCAATGCGCACAAAGTGTGTTTCGTGACTCGGGAGGGGAGTTAAGGGGTCTTGTTAATGTTATGTTGATCAATTGGGGTCTGAATACCCCTTCCTCCTCGGCAAAGCCACTTCACCTAGTGGTAATGTGTCTTAAAGTGGGTGCCAACCGTGAAAAATGTGGTGAAGGAATATCCAAGGGCCTTGATAATGTTATTTTGAATAAAACATGCCAATATTGTGCCCGACACTCGCAGCGTTCTCACTCAAAAATCTTGAATAATGTACACGCTGTATCCATTCAAACCATTCCCGAAAGAAAATCCGTACGTACAGCAGTACAGTGTATGTATAATTGTACACTGTATGAATGCAGTGTGAGGGCAGTGATGCGCAAATTTTGGTGGCCTTGAGATGTTCGATTTTCTAACATCTGAACATGTGGAAAAACTGAACATCCTGATGTAAGGGCGCTAATCTTACATGAGCGTGTGGAAAATCCCTCACACTTCATTTAGTGACATCATTTCATTTAGTGGAATCATTTCATTTAGTGACATCCTTTCATTTAGTGACATCATTTCATTTAGTGACATCATTTCATTTAGTGACATCATTTCATTTAGTGACATCATTTCATTTAGTGACATCATTTCATTTAGTGACATCATTTCATTTAGTGACATCATTTCATTTAGTGACATCATTTAGTGACAACATTTCATTTAGTGATATCATTTAGTGACATCATTTCATTTAGTGACATCATTTCATTTAGTGACATCATTTCATTTAGTGACATCATTCCATTTAGTGACATCATTAGTGACATCGTTTTATTTAGTGGCATCAATTCATTTTATTTCATCCTGTAGGATTTCGTTTAGCCTTAATGTTATTCAAAAGACATAAATACAATTCAGAGACTGAAAATAATGAATTCCAACAAGCTAGCCCAAATTGTGTGTAAAATATCTTATATTTTGTGGGAAAATAATATTGAATGCCGTATGAATATAAAGAAAACAAATCTGCAATATTCTGGGGGAAATCCCCCCCCCCCCCCTCCCTTCCCGCCCGTCCTGCTAGCTAAGGCCTTGTTGGTAACAACTTAAATAAGAACTCACTTTTCTTCAGAAATGTTGGACACTAACAGAATATTGTACATTTATCAAACAATGGAGACAGAGGCAACAACTCACCCCCCTCCCCATTTCCCCACCCCTCCCCCTTATGCTCCTTTCGAGCAGAGCAAGACTTCTTCCCAAATGCAGACATGTGAATGAGCGACCCACTCAATCCTATAGTGTATGTATACAAAGGACGCCCATGGCCCGCAAAAGACAAAACTCTGGTTTCTAGGTGACAACGTAATTGATTTAGTGACGTCAACTAAAGGTTTCAATGAACATTAGGGGACTGCAAATAAAACACTTCAAAACATTGTGGGATTGTGTGAAAGCCACTTGACTTTCTGAATGAAAATATGGACTGGTAAAAAACTAATCCAATATGCTTGTTGAAGAGCTTTCACATTTGTACCAAAACAACTTTTAAAATTTAATTAATTTGGGAGTGAGAGAAACTGTTGTCATCGTTGTGTTATCTGTATTAGCCTCTGCAGCTTGAACAATCAATAGGGACCAATCAATTTCCTACGGGGCACAATTAGGGATGCAGAACTTGGGTCATTTTGATTGGCGGGGGAGAATGTAATGTACACCCAACCAACTTCATATGAAACCCCAATCAAAATGTTATCAATTAATTACAGGAAAAGCTTAACGTCTTTTCTCTTCCGGAAAAAGTTAAGTAATTTATCTTCACCTTCAAATTTCAGTTTTCGAAATTCAACGATGTACTTGGGAGAAAATTAAGGGCATTGTTTTCTTAAAAAATATTTTTGAAATAGATCATATGTATACTTGTTTTGGTCATAGAGGTATTTTGACCTGTCCAGTACATTTGCATATTCATGTGTTACTGCCATGATGAACTCCTATATCAAACCTTATACCACAAAAAGCAATGGTACTGGAGGTCAAGGTTGATTATGAATATTCAAGAGAATTTCACTATCAGTGCTGGAAGTGATCGCATATATACTTTTAACGGTCATTAGTGTATGTCCTTGTGTCATAATAAGAGGTTGAGTGGAATTTTTTGGTAGAATCTTGCAAACCATATTTTTCCAATTTAGTACATTATAGATTAAAAACAAATATGGTTTTCATATTTTTGGCGGCCATCTTGATAGATTGGCGGCCATTTTGAAATTTGACATCTGCAAATCATATTTTACTCATTATTTCACATTTCTGTTCCATATTACTTTGTAATAATCTCTTTTTTGTTCAATGGAAATTATGTTATATTACATGGATTTTAATTCATAATTCAAGATGGCTGCCACATTAAAAATGGTTTCAAAAATCAAAATGGCTGTCATATGGGGAGAGAGGGCATTGGTCTGATTGGGGACAAAAGCCAAATCAGACAAAATATGTCACTTTACCAAATTTTCTGGGGGAAAGGTGGGGAAAAAGTGATCTCACGGGAGGGGAGGGGGGGGGGGGAGGGGGAGTGCCCTCCATGCCCGTAGCGCTGCAACTGATAAGTAAGATGTTACCAGTGTATATCTTGGTGTAACAGCTGTAACTTAACAGTCATTATACAATTAAGTGTATTAATTAAAAGCCTCTTACCATAGGAGTAACAAGAGCAAGCTTAAACAAAATATTAAAACAAACATTGACAATGTAGAATTTACACATCCAAAGGAAAGGTCTAAGCCGACAATTATTCATTCGAAAGCAGCACAAGCTGCAGCAGTGGGTGTTGCTGCACACAATAATGGTATTGAAGAGGTGCAAATAATATCTAAGTGTGCAGAAATTGTACGCAATGCCATTGAACAAGCTAATAGATGAACATTCAGTGGTTCCTGGCAGCAACAAATGGTCCATCTGAACTTGACATATTGCTAAGGTGGATAATACAAGGGCAAACTGTACCTCAGACAAATGTACGTGCTGATATGATTCATCACAGTTGTAACAACCTGGCCCAACAGGTCAAATAATCATACAAAACAAAGAGACCCATGAGACCCAATCAAAGTCACCCATGACTGGATTCCACAACATAACTGAAACCCATCTAATGACAGGAATGTCCTTGCATTATTACCATGTAACTAGACGTAAATGCATGATTGATCTTCTAAAACATGCTGGGATTGGTACATCTTACAAGTCTACATTAAAACATGTGTCACAGATCGCTAGCGAAGTACAGAAAATCATACTTGACAATAACGGTATTTACCTACCACCTGGTTTAAGGAAGGGCCAAACTATAACATAGATGCAAAGGTAGATACCCCAGACGGAAAAGATTCATTCCATGCATTTGCAGCAACTGTATTTTAAAAAAGAGCTCAACAAGATGATATTGCTGAACCGATAGTTGCACCATTACAACTGGGTAAGAAATCTTCCACTGTGAGGTTGAAGGGAGTACCATTAACTGGAGTAGAGTTACTGCCATGTAATATAATGGGAACACCTAATCTCAAGGTAAGATCTCATTATCCTCAATATTGAAAGTTTTCCAATACCTGGCCAAGCTGGAGGAGTCACAGAAGTGTATCACTGCTTGGTTGATGGGGCGATTCTTCTGCAGACAAACAAGTTTCGGTATAGACACTGTCACACACACCATGGGGAGGAACCCACCAGGGGAGGAACCCACCAGGCAAGCAATCTCAGTGGTATCCAGTGAACATTATGTGTTAAAAATACCCTCTTCATCAACAGTCAAGTCTCAGTACATCTGACACCCATACCATACAGCCATAGGAAACCCCAGAGAAGCAACCACAGGGAACACAACAAAACATTGTATACCTGTGTGGGCTGCATACAATTCTGTGATAAATACACATTCAACAACAGATCAGCACAAAGCACTTGATGCATGCTTTACTTATCATCAATGCACCAGCAAATGAATGGTTGACTTTGACTACCTCGCTCATTCGACTACACAATCTGAATAGGCATGTTAAAAGTGATGTTCCCAACAAACCAATTTGTGTTTGGCTTGCTTGATATAGATTTATATACAAAAGAGATGTTTAACTTGCTTACCTGATCCATCTCAATATGCAAACAAATGGATCGAGTTTTCCAGGTCAATTTCATACAGTATTGTGTGCATTACATTGCCTTGGTTGAACCAGGGAGTTGTTAACAACTCCCTGGTTGAACAGGTGAGAGCAGTAGTCTATATGATGCATGGGTGCAGGCAGACAGTTACAGCAATGTCACCGTAATGCAGATTATGAATGGTAAACATTATAATCGAGTTATAGAATGCCACCAAGTAACTGGGTATTGACTGATCTTGTGCTTTAGGCTGTATTTCAGAAGAACCCACATGTCTATGCAGCACTACAGGAGAACTTCAAATGCATGCATAAAACAGGAGAATGTACTAAAATCTCACTAAGAGCTCGTCTCTGCAATTAAAAAACTCAAGTTTAGGAAGTTAATGGATGAGTTTATTGCTACCAATTCCAAGTATCCTGTCTATAGATGGGCTTGCATGTACGTGCGACAAGTTACCACATTGCTAAGCTGCCTTCAAGCAACTCGTCAGGAACCGTGGGATCTGCACTTCGCATCATTCGAACAGTCTGACAGTCAATGCATCTGTTTTTTCACATTCATGGCATAAGCGTGGTGGAATGTATTTCTACAACTAGTACCAATGTTATCATTGCACTGTCTGTAGACTGCAATCAGGTATTGTAGATGGACCCAGTTAAATGGTACTTAAGAGGATGTAAGGAGTTGGTCTGTCAGCTGTATAATACAAACAAGTCCATATACACAGACAAAGGAGGCACAGTGGTCTCTCTTCTTGGCACTAGGGGCTAATCAGGGGACTAAAAAACTCAATCAACGTAAGGTGCCATTCATGAACATATAAGAGCACATCTGCAATGTAGAATTTGGCAGCAGGTTCTGGTTGCTAGACCACGAAAACTTGGAAACCACTGTACTAGGTTGGTCACGTGAACCAAATGATGAGCTGATGCCAGTTCTCTCGTGAGTGACTTCTTCCAGCACCAGAATCATTAATGCAGTTAGCTAAGTATGGCTGTAATAAAGGTCAATGTAGTGGACGCTGCACATGTAGACAGAACAATGTCGATTTCACTGAATTCTGCGTGTGTGAATCCAACTCGGAGACGGGAAGACAAAGGGAATGTACACTTAATGAATACTTGTTATGTTCTTATTTTGACTTATGTGGCAGCCATTTTTAATTTAGTAGCCATTTTGAGTGTGGCAGCCATCTTGAATTATATTTTCAATTTCATGTGAAATAATAGAATTGACATTGATTTGAAAAACAGATTATTACAAAGTAATATGAAGAAATGTGAAATATTGAGTAAAATATGATTTTCAGATGTTAAATTTCAAAATTGCCGCCACTCTACCAAGGAGGCCGCCCAAAAAATGAAAACTATATTTTTTTTATATTTTATGATGTATTTAGTCAGAAGAAATATCGTTTGCAAGATTCTACCAAACGTTTTCACTCAATTTACCTGTCCAGTACATTTAAATATTCATGTTTTACCGTGACAGTCATAAAGGATTAGTTCAAATAACACAGAAACTACTTCGATATCCAGATATCTTATTCCGTTAAAGAGTATCAAGTTTAAACTCTTGTCTTATCTGTGTAGAAGTGACTGGTGTAGTAAATCTATTATAGGAGGTTAGCGCCCTCATCTCACATTCTTAACAATTGTTGCTGTAGTTTAGCCTAAAAACAATAAGTATTTTCCTAATTAAATTATTTTTTCCTTCAAGTTTATTCAGGTGGTACATTATAACTACCCTTACTATATTCTGTTTGACTACTTTCCTGACATATCCAATGATTTTTGAGCCACAAAATCGAAGGAAAAATTATGTTAGAATACATAAAGACTTTGAGGAATCTGAGGCTGTGACGTCACAACTAGTCTTATTTTAGTTGTTTCTACACAAATGGTTTCAAAGTTTAAACTTCAATATTTCCTTAACGGAAGAAGATTTTTGAATGCTTCCTTCACCGTTTTATTTCTTTTGAAGTCCTCTTTCAGATAAGCTAGACTTGCTTGACTCCTGAACTAATTGAAGGAAAAGGATCTAATTGCACAAAAAGCAATGAATAGTGGAGATCAAAAGCTGATTATTAATTTTCATGTGAGTGAGGCTGTCAATATCAGTGTATCCATGAAGCAGTTCATGATTCTTGGGACCCAGAATAATATGACCCTTACTTCTTGGTCGAATGCTCCTTTAATTGCACTTTGAGTCATTACGTAAGTCAAAAATGAAAATGGTGCAAACTGGAACAAAGTTCCTGTCAGTAAACTGGTAAAGGTTGTTGAGGAGTAAACTGGAATATAATGGTTGCTTACAAAGTGATACAATTCATCTTTAACAAAACAATACATTTTCCAAGGAAATGGGAGTTTGGTTTGTTGGTTTATGCCTCTAGTACTTGTGATGGAAAATACAAAATGAAAACACACACAATCTATATACAAAGTTTATTCTATCATCACAAACTGATGATGTATATTCTCTGGTACGCAGGCTTCACTCACTTTATGTCAGTTATCATCATTACAGAACTTCTTGGGAAAGCAAACAATTTAAAACAAAAAAAGGTGCCACACGCATGTATCTTTTATTTCCAATTGGGTTCTATAAAATCTTGGTGTTTGACCATAAAATAAGTCGCTTCAGCTCAAATATGTTTCACCATACCTGATCTACTGTCTTTGCTTTTCTACTTTTCTGAAAGGTTGTGAAGGATTATGGTCATGTATCAATTTCTGTATTGATTAAAAAGTCCTTCAATCTGAAGAGGGTCAGTTTTTGGATTTCTAAACTAGTAGTTTTCGTTTTCGAGCTATGGCCAATCAAAATTTGAGAAGCTTTTAATTTCAATGCTTTTTATTTTTCTTCTTCAAATTTGTAACCTGTGACAGGGACAAAAGCTCAAATTCTGTATGTAACCTTTTTCCTTCTTAAAATTTGTAACCTGTGACAGGGACAACAGCTCAAAATCTTGATGTAATTCTGTAGATTTCTTTTCTGAATCTCGGCCACTGAAAATTATGAGAATTTCTATTCCTGCAAGAATTTGAAGAGGGTATGGTAAATACTAAACAACTTATGGTCAGAATTTGCCACATACCTTTGTAGAATTATGATAGTTTGATAGACAATTAAAATACATAGGATCTACAAAAGAAAACAACAAGGTGATCCTGAACTTTGCTCATGTCCCCCAATAAAAAAAATATATTTTTTTTTGGGGGGGGGGGGGGGGTGCATTTCCCCCGAATAATTATAATTTTGTTGTGGGTGGACAAATACCATTATTCCCCTTCCCCTAAAAAAAAAATGAAGCCTTATATAACTGTATAAAGCCTACATGGCTGGCTACACCACTGTCTGGGTTCGTCCTCCCCAATGTTGAAAAGAAATCGCCGCCACTACTTATAAGTGTAAGTCTCACACATGACGTAAAGAAAAGTTAAGCACAGAATACTCTGTTAGACCAAACAGTATCCCTTCAAAACAATACCACAATGAATAAAATTAGTTGTACCTCTCAACGATGCAATTCTGTATCAGAACTTCATCTTATTTGACAAATGAATTTTGAAGGTAAGATTTACTCTTTTTACTGAAAATCTTTCTCTGCAAATGTTTTGTAGATCTAAATTGCGTGGTGTCAAACTGTTGACACATATTAAAGACCTAGGGATATTTCTTATGAAGGTCTGTTATATTTGGGAGCTTTAGATTTCACGAGCGGAGAAGTGCGACGGGGAAGTTAACCGACAGTGTACGTCGTCGTACTGACTTACCCGTCCTGTTTGTATTGCACTTTAGATTTTTACGACGGGGGAATATGACAGTCATGTGACCAGTTATGCGATTTCCCTCGGCGACATATCTAAGTACGCTAGCGATGTTCGATCGTAGCAGACGACGCTCCAATTATAAGTACAACTTTTGGAAGAATGGCGAACCTTCATCGAGTTTGTGAAGCAAAAGGAAAAGTCGACGATTGGTTCAACCTCTTCGGAAGTGGCCCGAAGTTCATACCCTATATCTGTATATGATAAACATATGTAACATTTCCCAAGATGTACCAGTAAAACGTAAATTATCTGAGCGCCGATGAAAATGCAAATACTTGATAATTCTTTACTAGTAAACTTTAATTTTCACAAATTGAAAAATAACACAGACAAAATTTGCGTCAAATTTTCATGTGATGAGAATATAAACGGTAGCAATTGCTCTGTTATGTTAAAAACGCAGGTTGGTATAACAACATGACGTCACACGCTATCCCAAGTTGCCGTTTTCAGCACAACGTGAAAATACCCTGGCACCCGGTGTAGAGCTTGAGGGATAACGAGGTGAAGTAGTCGCATGCGCGGAGCGTCGAACGTGATGTCATTTCGTTGTAGAGACGTCCGCGCTCAATCTAAAGCTCCCTATTATCTATTTTCAGAATGAACACAAATGGTTACAAATAAAAACCAGGTGTTTCTAATTACCCATAAGGGAAACTAACATCTGTCATCAGCTTTCACACACACCTTCCCAAAACATATCACATCTACTTCCATGTCCCTCAGCTAAACCAAAAGTACTCCCTCAATAAAAACCATTTGTATCTTTCCCATTTGCCACTATTTTTTTTTATCCATACACTGATAAAGATATATGGGTAGGTAGCAACACGTAAAGGCAACTATAGTCACAGTATATCCTTTAAAACAATTTCTTCTCTTTTTTTCTTCTTAAATAATCCTGTGAATTTTTATTTCCATTTAGAGGTCTACGAAAGAAAATAATTGGTGATAAAATCATGTTGATATTCCATTTAGAAGTTATTGCATTTCAAAAATTTTACTAGTAGGTTTGGTTTGTTAATGTTTAACGGTGTGGTAGTAAATTTTGCCCCCCGTTAATTTGGGCCCCCTGTCCTGCCCTAAGGAATGTCTAGTGAATTTGGTCCCCCGGATTGATTTTACTAGGTGATTTACTAGTGTGTCTGTACGGTTCCTTCAATTAATTTTGTGTACTGAAGTGATAAGCTAAAGCCGAAATTTGTAATGTTTATGTACGGAATACAGCGCCGCTGTACTTGTAGAATTTGACCACAACCAACGTACTGTTTTTTTCTCACTGAAATTAATCTATTGATAAAATTCGGCAACACCCTTACGCAAAGAGGTCAGCAGCAAAGACTGGGTACTAGTTACAATATAAACCTGATAACCAAAGCTGCGTAATTAAGCAAACTCTCATAAGATCAAATATGGATTTTGAAGGTATGACAATACTGACACAACTCTCATATAACTCTCCTTGTTTTTCTCACCTCGAGCAAATGTAGACAATTCAAAATGAAGCTTTGAAATCTGTGTTTCGTATGTTTTCAAAACACCTCGCATCATCGTCGGTCATCAAAGTTGTAGCCTATAACCAAAGCTTACATCCTGTATTGATGAGCGCGGACTGTTTTTTCTATAATGGAGGACCAAACTTACTGAATGGCTACGGCTTTATGGTCTGGGGGACCAAATTTCCTAGGAAAGAAGGACCGGGGGCTCAAATTTCCCAGCGGACCGTTTTTACGATGAAGGGGGACCAAATTTACTGGATGGCTACGGCTTAATTGACTGGGGGGCCAAAATTTACTAGGAGGGGGGGGGGGGGGATTTACTTTTACAACGGCACCGCGACAGTCAGAGTCAAATGTGCCAAGAGGAGAGGGTGTTAAAAAAATAAGGTATAAGAGTTAGGGCAGAAAGGAGATGAAGGATCGAGAGGGAGAAAAGGGGAAAATAGGATGAAGTTGGGAGAAAAATTAAGGTAAAAAGGAAGTGGTGTGTGTAAGGTTAGGTGTAGAAGGAAAGAGAAAGGAAGATTAGGTATGGTGGAATAGGTTGTTGTTGCGGAGAAAGTTGATAATGTTGGAGGAAGGATTGTTTTGAATAGATGCGAGATTGAGGCGGGTAAGGAGAGAAGAGACCTGGAGTTCAGGTATAGAGGATATGCTTGATGGGGAGTTTGGTGTTGCAGGTGAGCCGGAAAGGAGATGGGAGTGGGTGAGAGAGAACTGACCGAGGCGGTTGCGGATGACAACGTCTTCCCTGCGATTGCGACTGTGCAGGGGGTGTTGGTCCCAACTTTGATGTCTTGCCAGGTCTTACTGATGTAATTGGAGATGGAGAGACGGAGGTCTGATTGCGGAATTGAAAAAGGAGAAATGTTAATTGACAGAGATTTGTTGGCGGCTCTCTCGTTACCAGGGATGCCGACGTGGCTGGGGATCCAAAAAAAAAAAAAATTCTCTTCGCTAAGGAGGAAAGAGCGTGTAGTTTGTTGAGGATTTGTAGAATGAGAGGGCTGAACCAGAGCATATTGAGGATGCCAGTGAGTACGGATGTAGAGTCAGAGAAGATGACGAAATGGGGGTGGAAGGAGAGTTCTATGAAGTTTAAGGCCAGGAGGACGGCCTTTGCTTCGGCAGAGTAGATAGAGGTTCGCTGTCGGGCAGCCTTGAGGAGAGGGTGAGGCCAGGACAGGCGGCGGCTGCATAGGAGCCTTCCCGTGTGGAGCCATCAGCGAAGAGGAAAGAGTAGTCGTGGAAATGTCTACTGAGTTGGCAGTATTTAAAGCGGAAGAAGGCTGGGTTGTGGAGAGCTTTCGTAAAGTGTGAAAGACCAAGGATTATTCACCCCCTGGGGGGGGGGGGGGTGTATAGTCCAGGTGGGTGTGGGCAGGTGGGTGGGATGATGTCTGGCAATCGAGAAAATGTTGATGTTGGCTTTGGGGAAGTGAGAGTGAATCCGGATCCTGAAAGGTGGGGGATGCGTTTGTTGAGATTAAAGAAGCTGGTAAAGGAGGGAAAGGGGAGGGGGGGGGGGAGGAGCGGGGGCGTATGGAATCAAAACAAGGGCTCCGCGGATGAGTGAGGATGCGGAGAGCAAAGGAGAGGCCGGCCTTCGTGTATTTGAGGTTGAAGGGGAGCTCGTTGGCCTCGACGTGGAGACTGGTAATGGGAGGGGGGGGGGGGGGGGAGGGGGGTGTGCGAATGGCGCCAAGGCAAAGCCTTAGGGCAGTGTTTTCAGTGACCTCCAGGTGTTTCAAGTACAGTTTGAGGGCGGAGGCCTAGATGAAGTTGCCATATTCCAGCCTAGATCTGAGGAGGTAGTGGAATAAGGTGAGCAGGGCGAGACGATTGGCTCCCCATTCAGTGCTGGTGAGGACCTTGAGGATTTTGTGACATTTGGTTTTGGGGGCGTTGCTGTGGGGGAGATAGGACAGTTTGGAATCGAAAGTGATTCCAAGGAAGCGAGAACTGTCTTTACTGGGGATAATGGAATCTTTGAGGAGATTTGGGCGGATGAAAAAGGAGTTTTTATTGTTGAAATGGATGGGAACAGTTTGGCTTTTTGAGAAGCCGAAACCGTTGGAGCCGCTCCAGTGGAGAGTATGGAAGCATGGGGAGGATGAGTAGATAGTGAAATTGTCGACATGGAGGGAGCATTTGATGTTGGGGGTGGGTTTTGGTGATGCTGTTAATTTTAAGAATAAGAGTTGTTGGGTGTAAATTTAGGAGTAAGTTTTTCCCATGCGTACTCTGAAGTGGCGGTAATGGAGAAAATTCTAGATAAAGGTGGGGAAGGGGCCTCTGAGGCCAGAGGAGTGATGGTCCCTGAGGACACCCACTGCCAAGTGGTGTCGAAGGCCTTTTCGAGGTCAAAGATAGAGATGGCGTAATAATTTCTGACAGTCTTCATGGATGTAGGTGTCAAGTTTGAGAACGTGGTCCAGGCTGTTCCGGTTTTTCCTGAAACAATTTGAGTAGGGCAGAGGATGGAGTTCTTCTCAAGGTACCACCAGAGCCTGTTGGTGACCATATGTTCCATGATCTTGCAGAAGCAGGAGGTAAGATCGATGGGCCGGTAGTTATTGGGGTTGGACCCGTCTTGGGAATGGGGGTGATGATGGCCTCTCTCCGGGTGTTGGGGAAAGGGTGCGAGGACCACAGGTAATTGTGAATTTTGAGGATGTCTAGGGAATTTCTGGGGAGGTTCATGAGTAGATTGTAGTGGATGCCGTCTGGGCCTTGAGAGGAGGATCCGGATTTTTTGAGGGTGGAGGTGAGCTCGGAGTAGGGGAACGAAAGGTTGTAGTTTTTCTGATTGTTAGACTTTTAGTTAAGGTTCTTTTCAGCCTCAATTTGTTGGTTGCCGAGGGGGTGAGAATTTCATTGGAGGAGGTATTGGCGAAAGTAGAGGCTAGGCAGTCGGTGGTGTCTTAAAGGTCGGTGATTTTGGTGTTGTTATGGACGAGATGACAGATATTGTTGGAAGAGCTTTTCCCTTTGAAGTTTCGGATCATGTTCCAGACCTTGGAGAGAGCGGTTTGGAGATACAAGGACGAGATATTTTTTTGCTGAGTTTGATGGTCTTGGCTCTGAAAGTTATCGAGGTTTTGGGGTGAGGGATGGGTTTTGAAAAGACGGGAGGGCTTTGTTTTTGAGGGAGGTTTTTTGCAGTTAGTGGTGAATCAGGGTTTGAAGTTCTGTGGGGTGAAGGTGGAAGTAGGGATAGTGAAATTGGCAACTTCCAAGATCTTGGAAGTGAAGAGAGAAAAGACGGGGTTATTGGAGAGAAGGATGTCATAGGTGATGAAGATATTACATAGAGTGGAATAGAGGCCCCAGTCTGCGATCCCCAATTGGTTGGGAAAGGGTGTGACGAGGGGAGTGGGGGTGGGGGTGGATATAAGGATGGAGAAATGGTCACTCCCGCAGAGGGGTGAACCCTCCAGTCTGAGATATCGACAAAGAGGGAGGGGTTGCAGATGGAGAAGTCTAGGTTGGTGAAAGTGCCAGTACCTAGGTGCAAATAAGTGGGGGAGCTGTTCTTGAGGAGGCAAAGGTTGTGGTGGTTCAGGAGAATTTAAATTTGTTTTCCTCTGGCACTAGAGGTAGAGGAACCCCAAAGGGGGTTGTGTGCATTGAAATCACCTGTTAGGATGAAGGGTTTGGGAAGTTGGGAGATGAGGTCGTTGAGGTCAGGGGGAGGTAAGGGGGATATAAAGGTTGCAAAAAGTGATGGTTTTGTGTAAGGTGGCGAGACGGCAGGTTGCCTGGAGGTCGGATTAGATTGAGATGGGGCTCAAGGGAACGTCATTTCTGCCGTAAATAGAAGGTGTTTTGGGTGATGAAATAAGATCCTGTGTACGCTGGGATGGGGATAGAGTCGAGGAAGGAAAGGTTTTCTGTAGGCAGGTAATGCTAGGATTAAAGGTAGAGATTGGAAGTTCCAAGTTCTTTGAAGTTGGCAGAGAGACCGCAGCAATTCCATTGTATGTCTGCCATTTAAAAATGATGTGGAGAAAAGGACTCCCAACAAGGCTGTCTGACATCCATGTCTTAGAATGGATTGTAATAGATGAAGGGGAGGGTCAAAGTGGAAGAAAGTTTGATTGTGGGATTTCCCCTGTCACTGAGGGGTGACTTGGGGGAGTTGGTGTTGAAGGGGTTCTGTTGGTGTTGGGTTGGGTTTTTTGGCTTGCATGGTGAGGGTAGAAGGTAAGGTTGAGGTGGTCTGTGTCGGTTGGCAGGGGATCTGTGGATGTTTTATGAGTTGTCTTTGGTTAATCGTTGAGTTGAGGGGGTCTTGTGGGAATTTGGATTTTTTGGGGGTGGGTGTTTTGGAAATAAGTGTGGGTGTTTTGGTTGAGTTAGTTTGGGGATTTAGAGTCCAAGATCTTTCTGGCCTCGGGGTAGGGGAAATTTTGAAGGGATTTTATCCTGGATACTTCTATCTGAGCCATTTGGAGCAGGAATTAGAGGAGACGGGGTGATCTCCAGAGCAGTTTATGCAGTTGGGTTTATTATTGCAGGTAATGGTTTCATGGGAGGGACAGCGGCAGGAGGCACAGCGAGGTTGGGAGCTGCAATTGTTTTAACTGTGGCCATATCTTTGGAAATTGTGGCATCTGAAGGGGTTGGGATGTAGGAGATGGGGACGTTGGGGTAACTGATGTGGATGGAAGTGAAGGGGGGAGGGGGGGAGAAAGTGTTGAATGTGAAGAAGTAGGTGTTGGTCCGAATTGTGGTCTTGTTTCGAAAGACAGAACGTTGTCGAACGTATGTGACACCTTGCGGCTCTAGTTCAGCTTTGATTTCCTCAAGGGGGTGGCCATTTGATGACCCCCCTGGAGTAGTTGAGGTAGTGGTGAGGGAAAAGGGAGATGTTGACTCCAGTGTTTGCAAGGGTGGTGGAAGCCGGGAGGAGTTTTGACTAGGTGGAGGTAGAACATTTCATAAGTCTCCAGATCTCAGGAATTTCATATGGTCGGGGGGAACCTATGAAGCCCTGCAGGGCTTTGTTGAGGGTGAAAGGAGAGAGAGATTTGAGGCCTGTGTCGCTGGAGGGAGGGAAGGGAGGGGGGGGAGAAAGACTATGATGAACTTTGGCTATGTTGGGGAGGCGTGGTGGGAAGATGCAAGGAGAGGAGAGGGGAGGGTTGGGGAGGTCAGAAAAAAAGAGGCTGAGGGGGTGAGAAAGGTTCAATTTCACTAGTGTATTGAAAAGTGACCTATGCAATACACACTGTAATGTCATGATACTTGCATATCCAAGACATTTTAAAAATAAAGTTTCTTTTAAAAAATAATGATTTTGATGCTCTCAACATCGAGTTTAATTCCTGGTGTAGGAACCAGAGGTGCAGTGGCTCAGTGGTTAAGGAGTCATAATTATATGCGAAAAGTACTGGCTTCGACTCCCGTTGTGAGCACTGCATTGTGTCCTAAAGCAATAAGCTATAACGTAGAAAGAGGCAATTAATTTTTAAAGTGAAACATAAATAATTGTCTCTGATCTGCAAGTATGAAATCACGTTATACAATGCAAGGTCACTTTTCAACACAACTTAGTGCAATCTTTTAAATATATAAACGAGCCAAACCAATGTTTAATTGTTTTATTTCTCTCCTGCCATGTCTAATTTTCTTGAGTGTCTAAACAACAGAGAATATCCCCCTGTTTAGACCCTATAACATCTTCTTATACTGGTGGAAATCTTTCCACAAATGTGCTACTCTTTTGGTACTTATCTACATGCTGTGGTACATTTAGTAGAGACACACATCAAAAATCAAACTAATGCCAAAAAAAAAATTCAAAAAAAATATAAGAGGAATTTGAAGGAGTATCCCTGTGAATTTTCATTTTCGTATCTTGGACCTGCAGTTATGACATCACACTTTACACTGCACGGACACTTTGCAACATAGTGGTGAAATCTAATAACTCCCGAACAAAATAGGATATCGAGATTGTTCTTTCACCTACGTTTCTTTAATATTCCTCTAAATGAAAATTCACGGGATTAATTCCTTCAAGAAAGATTCTGTGATAACTTAAATATTGTAAAATTTTCAGGACCTTTTAACTAGAGAAAGACGATCTGTCAGTAAAATATATGTTCTAGCTTCAATAATTTCAGTGTAAAAGCAGAACCTCTGAAGTATCTTTCAAAATGCCAAACATTATGCAGTCTGATTTTCTGAGTCGAATTTCTTGAAATCTGAACAGTGAAATTTAATAAAGAAACATATTTTTTGTTCTTTTCCTCTTAAAGTAACCAAATACTCACATCCCATACTCACAGTATAGAAGCATAACAAATTTCCAGACTGTTTTAAGCTTCTCCCAAACACTAAGCTAATACAAGAGCACAGGGTATGGGGTATATATCATATAATGATGGCTCCCATAGTTTTTTTATCTCCTTCTTCTTGGAGATATTTCATCCCCTACTTCTAAATCTCCTGAACTGATGATATGAAAATATGAATGTCACTGAATAAAGAGCAGGATTGTAAAGAGGTTTTTAGACCATAACAAGGGTTATCAAATTTCTATCTAGTATTTACATTGCTATGACCCGTGCAATAAATCCTGTTAATGCACGACCATGATTTATTGGATTAATCCATTTTCAAAACAGGTAATCTTTTTAATAAAGCGATAAAATATATGTAAACTTTTCTCGTTTTTCATTCTTTTTAGTTGTTTTTATGCATTTGAAACAATCTCACACAATTTGTTTAAACAGATTAATATTTTGGCATCTTGTTTATATGTGCATTTAATGCTCGGTTCAAAGAACTTTGCACGTATTTGCGAATGACCCTCTAAAAGTTGGGCCATTGGTGTCAACGTTCTTTGCCCCATGCATTAAATATGCATATAAACACACTCTGCCTCAACATTAATATTTAATATTTAATTTATTACTTTATTAGATTGTCAGTGGAGATTCCTGAGTCACATTTATGCAGTCTCACTATAATCCTCACAGAGATGTACTGAACAAGTTTAAAGTCTGATAACTAGAAACTTATTACTATCTTAGCTGATAAACATGCCACAAAATAACAAAATATGTATATTGTTCCTGCTACCCCTCGTGTTCAACAGGGGTCAACAGAAACTTTACTCGTTCACCAAAACTGTTCAGACCAAAATAACAACCCTTGAAATCACAGAATTCATAAACTTTAATCTGACATGATGCACAAAATAAAAATCCTCTCTTTATGTAAGTGTACAAACTCAAAAGTCAAAGAAAAAGTTGTAATTCTTGATATCAAAGCTAACAAAATCTTATTATTATGCTTTTAATAATCCCACTGTAGAAAAACTGAGGTGCAGTGGCTCAGCGCATTGGCCCAGTGCAGTGGTTAAGGAGTCACTCTCGTGTGCGAAATACACCACGTTTAATTCCCGCCGTGAGCATCGCATTGTGTCCTTGCGCAAGACACTTAACTTGTTCCCGTCACTCAGCAGTAAATGAGTACCACCGCTGCTGGGATGTTGACCTGTGACTGGCGTCCTATCCAGGGGGCATCATGTCCTCTCATCTGCTTACGCCAATGAAACCAGGGATGTAAGAGTATTTGTAAGAGTATTTCATATGTATGTGTATGTACATCATAAAATGAACATGCTCTTTAATATCCTATTTTTATGTACAAACATGCGTAAGTCAAGAGTTATTATTTACACTTCTCATGATCATCTAGGAGCAGGATCAGTTTTCATCTTCATCTAATCCAACATTTTCAAAACTGAACTTGAACCCGCCTCCTCCTAAAGATAACTCAATTTCACCTTTCTCGGGTTGTGACTCCTCCCCTTCCTTTGGTCCTTGAACACCCTCTTCTGTGACCTTTTCTCACCCTCCTGATTTGCCAAAAGAGACACGGAAACTTCCTCCTCCTTTTTCTTCTTCTTCTTCTTACGATTTCTCTTCTTATTCTTCCCCTCCTTCCCTAAGTTGTCGATTCCTGCAGAAACTTCTTCAATTGTTGGCGTTTTCTCCCCCGACGAGATGTCTTTCTCTATTTGAATATTTTCCAATTTCTCTGTAAGAACGTTTTTATTGGTTGATTCTTTTGTGTTGAGCATGTCCGAACTGCTTGTCTCTTCTTGGTTTAGCTGCTTGGACATTCCTTGTCCTCCTTTCTTTATCTTTTTCTTTTTAGAATCTTTCTTAGCAGCCATCAGTGAATTCTCAACACCCCTTTTGTCCTTGTCTGATTCTTCAATGTCAAAATTAAATCTGAAAGTATTACACGACTGACTTTTCACCAGCAACGATTCTCTTGATGATGAAGAAGAGGTTAGTGGGTATATAGAATCTGAGCTACGGCTACTGCTCAGCATGCTATGGGTTGGTGAAATTTTCTCAAACTTGGACAGATCAGATTCTGAATCTTGTTTCAGAGAAATGTCCCCTAGTGATCTGGAGGAGTCAAAAGAAGCAAACGAGGAGATGCCAGAATCATGTTTTTTCATAACTTTACCCCCTTTCTTGATCTGTTCAAGGAGTTTATTTTCCATGGTTATGGGTGACGATTTTGCTGAATCTTGCAGATGTTCAACGTTCATGCTCAATTTCACGCTTGTTTCTCCTTCGTGCAAATCGATATCAGAGACTGACATCTCCATCTCCGCATCTCCTTCCTCCACATCGACACCTTCATCTTCTCCCTCTGGTGGTATCTCCTCATGTGATGACTCCTGCCTCTCCAAGACCTCTGCGATACTCACTTCCTCCTTCATGGGACTGAGAGACGGTACGTATGCCGGAGCGGTCTGGGACCTCTGATGAACAGACTTCCTGAAGAAAGTTGCTGATGCTAGCGTCTCACAACTGGCTGAGGATACTCCAGTTTTCTTGGCAATGGCTGAAGAAGAGAAGAAAGGGAATAGTCAACCCTTTTGTGTTTATACTGGTTCCGCCTATTCAAAAAAGCTGTTGGTTTGCCCTCCTCCTCCGCCCCCCCCTTCCTAACTCGTTGAAAAATAGGGGCGACTTTTTTTTTAACTGTCAAAAATCCCTACATTTTGTAAAAATTCCTACAAAATTACGTGGCAACCACTTTTGCCTGTTGAAAAAAAAACACTTTTGCCTGTGGAAAAATGAAGCCCACCGCCCAAAAGAGCTTAAGAATACAAAGTTGTCCTTTCTGTTTGGTACAAGTGTGTTATTTAAGGGAAAGAAAATCACAAAAAGCATGAGTGAGATATAAAAAGTGAGTAAAATAAAAGGGACCAATAATCTGAAAATGAAGTGAGGTGTTTGAATTCTATTCTATAAATGTTCTTGATAATTAAACCTGAGGGAGCCAAAAAAGAACTTTTTTCTCCGCCCGCCCCTCCCTTACAATTTTCCACATAAAAGAGCAAACAAACAATATTTATTTAGGCCTGTAGTACATGTAATTTTCCCTCTCCTTTCCACATTACTGTCCTGTTCTATCCTCAAACTGCTGATCACTACACAAGGAAGCACCCAGTACCATTTTTATATTGGTATCAAATTCATACACAGATGTTTTTGTCAGCCTTCCTATAATGATTATATCATGCTTGCTTTTGTAATATTGTGTCAAATAACATTTCTGTAAAAATTCATTGGTAGTTGCTTACAAATGTTCTTCATGGGCATACTAATAATCAAATAATAAACTGCTACTTATCGATGAAAATAACTTACTGACACACTATTGTATTTTCAATGTCATTTTCAGTTATAAACCCTTCCTGTTACATTTTGATTCCTGTATCATTATTTTTGACTTTTAAGTAGGGGTTAAGAGTTTTATTAACAGTAGGTTGGCACCCTCATCCTCACTTTCCTACCAATTGTAATGCATTTTTAAAGAAAATTAGCTTTGCATTTTTTGCTAATTGAAGTTACTAGATTCTGTTTTATTCCTTTCCTGACTTATCTGGTGTCTATTAAAGAGATATTTATTTTGTAATGCTTAAAACAGGTTTGTGCAAAAGGGGCATTCCATTGTGATTTTGCATCCATTGGATATGTGAAGATAAGTAACACACTAATGGCTGAGCTTCAAGGATGTTACTTGGAAAAGTGTCAACACTTCCTGAGCCATGACTTGGTGAGGTAAGGTGGCATGGTGAGGTAGGGTGGCATGGTGAGGTAGGGTTGCATGGTGAGATAGGGTGGCATGGTGAGATAGGGTGGCATGGTGAGGTAGGGTGGCATGGTGAGGTAGGGTGGCATGGTGAGGTAGGGTGGCATGGTGAGGTAAAGTGGCATGGTGAGGTAGGGTGGCATGGTGAGGTAGGGGGTGGCATGGTGAGGTAGGGGTGGCATGGTGAGGTAGGGTGGCATGGTGAGGTAGGGTGGCATGGTGAGGTAGGGTGGCATGGTGAGGTAGGGGTGGCATGGTGAGGTAGGGGTGGCATGGTGAGGTAGGGTGGCATGGTGAGGTAGGGTGGCATGGTGAGGTAGGGTGGCATGGTGAGGTAGGGTGGCATGGTGAGGTAGGGTGGCATGGTGAGGTAGGGGTGGCATGGTGAGGTAGGGGTGGCATGGTGAGGTAGGGTGGCATGGTGAGGTAGGGTGGCATGGTGAGGTAGGGTGGCATGGTGAGGTAGGGTGGCATGGTGAGGTAGGGTGGCATGGTGAGGTAGGGTGGCATGGTGAGGTAGGGTGGCATGGTGAGGTAGGGTGGCATGGTGAGGTAGGGTGGCATGGTGAGGTAGGGTGGCATGGTGAGGTAGGGTGGCATGGTGAGGCAGGGGGCATGGTGAGGTAGGGAGAAGGGGGCATGGTAAGGGAGGGGGCATGGTGAGGGTAGGGGCATGGTGAGGAGGGTGGCATGGTGAGGTAGGGGGCATGGTGAGGTAGGGTGGCATGGTGAGGTAGGGTGGCATGGTGAGGTAGGGTGGCATGGTGAGGTAGGGTGGCATGGTGAGGTAGGGTGGCATGGTGAGGTAGGGTGGCATGGTGAGGTAGGGTGGCATGGTGAGGTAGGGTGGCATGGTGAGGTGGGGTGGCATGGTGAGGTAGGGTGGCATGGTGAGGTAGGGTGGCATGGTGAGGTAGGGTGGCATGGTGAGGTAGGGTGGCATGGTGAGGTAGGGTGGCATGGTGAGGTAGGGGTGGCATGGTGAGGTAGGGTGGCATGGTGAGGTAGGGTGGCATGGTGATGGTGAGGGGGTGGCATGGTGAGGTAGGGTGGCATGGTGAGGTAGGGTGGCATGGTGAGGTAGGGTGGCATGGTGAGGTAGGGTGGCATGGTGAGGTAGGGGTGGCATGGTGAGGGTGGCATGGTGGGTGGCATGGTGAGGTAGGGTGGCATGGTGAGGTAGGGTGGCATGGTGAGGTAGGGTGGCATGGTGAGGTAGGGTGGCATGGTGAGGTAGGGTGGCATGGTGAGGTAGGGGTGGCATGGTGAGGTAGGGTGGCATGGTGAGGTAGGGTGGCATGGTGAGGTAGGGTGGCATGGTGAGGTAGGGTGGCATGGTGAGGTAGGGTGGCATGGCATGGTGAGGTGGGGTGGCATGGTGGTGAGGTAGGGTGGCATGGTGAGGTAGGGTGGCATGGTGAGGTAGGGTGGCATGGTGAGGTAGGGTGGCATGGTGAGGTAGGGTGGCATGGTGAGGGGGGTGGCATGGTGAGGCAGGGGTGGCATGGTGAGGTAGGGGTGGCATGGTGAGGTAGGGTGGCATGGTGAGGTAGGGTGGCATGGTGAGGTAGGGGTGGCATGGTGAGGTAGGTGGCATGGTGAGGTAGGGTGGCATGGTGAGGTAGGGGTGGCATGGTGAGGTAGGGTGGGGTGGCATGCATGGTGAGGTAGGGGTGGCATGGTGAGGTAGGGGGCATGGTGAGGTAGGGTGGCATGGTGAGGTAGGGGGGCATGGTGGAGGGGGGCATGGTGAGGTAGGGGGGCATGGTGAGGTAGGGGGGCATGGTGAGGGGTGAGGGGGGGGCATGGTGAGGTAGGGTGGCATGGTGAGGTAGGGTGGCATGGTGAGGTAGGGAGGCATGGTGAGGTAGGGTGGCATAGTGAGGTAGGGTGGCATGGTGAGGTAGGGTGGCATGGTGAGGTAGGATGGGCAATTCCTTTCCTCACTGCCTGTTAACCTTCCTCAGTTAATGACAGGTATCTATGTTACTGCTAGGCACAAAGTAGGATTTTCAAGTCTTTGTCAAACCTGGGCTCGAACTAGGTAACATCAGCAGGAACCAATCCAGCTCTTTACGAACTGAGCTATCATGCATCCCTGCTCATTCTGGAGGTCGGACATCCAGAAATGTTGTGGTGCACGGCAACGTAAGAATGCTTTTTTTGACGATCTCAAAGTTCAGTCAAAGGGGAAAACAAACAGTCAGTTATTATTGCAGTCAGTAGGAGAAAAACCTATTTTTTATCATTTTTCAACAAATACTGGACAGAATTTATTTTCCTTCACAAATGATGTGTATTAGATAATAGTTTCCAACATATATGAGTACCATTAATTTTCGCTGACTGGCTGAGGCGACACAAGTATTCATAAAAAAATATCCCATTGACTGCAATGATAAAGTTTCCCTTCCAACTTAGCAAAACCTACTGAGCCCGTACACAGATACGTCTCTCTGACCTCAAGAATTAGATGAGTAAAAGAAAAGCTAGTGACATAGCTGCAACTGCTACTAAAATAGAAATTTTGATCAAAATTATTTTCAAGAAATAAAAAAACATCTTTCTTTCACTTACTGGCAGCATGCTTTTTTTCCTCAAGTTTTTTTCCTCACTTGTATGTGTTATTGCCTCAGTTTTGTACCTTGCAGTGAAGTAGCCATGACTAACTAATGTAAATTTTGAATACAATTATTTTCAAGACAAAAAAACAATTTCTAAGGAGAAAAAGATCAATTTCAATAAAAACTTAAACATTTGTTAAGAAATGTTTGTGTGATGACTCTAATAAAGTAGATTATTCCACACCAGCCACTTTCTTACAAACATGTAATATCTTTAACACTTCACATATTCTGTCATCTACAAAAGATAGACCTGTCTGACCACTGAACTAATCCTTCAAAAAAGAAGATATTGAATATTTTCCTTCAAGTTTGATTACTCATCTCATGCTGTCTAACATATAAAACCGCAATGATTCACCACAGCGCTTCTCATTTAACCTTTCACTTCCGTCCTCTCCACGACCACTTCTTTAATAACGAAATGAGCTGCAGATTTATATAAGAAGAAAAAGGTTACAAAAAATCTATATCTGCTAGAAGCAGCTGAATCCTGACACTGAAAAATCCATTCACTTACCTGCAGCATGTTTCTTTTCCTCGAGTTGCATTTTGCCCCGATAGTCGCCAAACGTGCTCCGCATGACTTGACGTTTCTTGGCTAGGGGTGTTTTGTGTGATTTGAGAATGCGAAGAACTCTTTCTGCTTCTTGGGCTGCAAAGGGAGAGAAAAAATAATTAAAAATCAAAGGATTAGTTCATGTGAGTTCATCTATATGAGAGAGGACTTTAAAAATGGTGAAAAAAACTACAATATTTTATTCCACTTTGGGCACATTTGGGCAGGGCCAAAGTTTCATTAAAGCTTAAATATAGACATAGAGGAGGAAAGGGAATGTCTCGGTGGAGGGGTAAAGGATTAGCTTAGTGGCAAGTTTATCTCACATGACAAGAGGAATTCAAAAGGAATAAAATGGCAAAAGAACAACATAAATATCTTATTTGTGACATTGTTATTTAAAGTTCTGTCTCATTTGTGTAGAATTGATGTGAGAAGTCTACTGAAGATGGTGGGCGCCCAATCCTCACTTTCTTAACAATTGATAACATATTTTAAAGAAAACTAATTAAAGTAACTTAATCTAATACTAATTGAATTTTGCTTTTTTTTATTTCTTCAGGTGGTAAATTATAGTTACTTTTCCTAATTCTGTTTTACTACTTTCCTGACATATCTAATTGTTATTAAAGTCACAAAATCTCAGGAAAAATACAATAAAATACATAAAGATTTTTGAGGTATGCAAGAATGTGATGTCACAGCTAGTCAGATTTCAGTAGTCAGTTTACAAATGAGACATACTTAAAAAAAAAAGTGGAATATCTCCTTATCCCTTACCCTACCACGCGGCGATATTATTTTGGGTGCCCTATCTTTCACCCACCTCCCAAGCGCATTATTAGAAAGGTGCTGGTAGATTAGGGGTAATATGCCCGCGACAAGTGTGCCAACTCAAAAATATATGCAGCATGGTCCCGGTGGGCTGCCCCACTGAGTCACTGAAGTACTTCAATGATCAGCCTGTGCCTAATCCTTACTCTACCACGCGGCAATATTATCACCGTTTTGGGTGCCCTATCTTTCACCCCACCTCTAAAGCGCGTTTTCAAAAAGATGCTGGTAGAGTAAGGGTTAATGAACCTATGACAAGTGTGCCAACTCAAAAATATATGCAGCATGGTCCCGGTGGGCGGCCCACTAAGTCACTGAAGTGGAACAAGCCCGACTTTGCTGCTCAGAAAACAGAGGACCCTTCAATAAGTAGCCTGTACTTAATCCATACTCTACCACGCTGCAATACTATCGCCGTTTTGGGTGCCCCATCTTTCACCCCGCCTCCCAAGCGTGTTTACAAAAAGGTGCTGGTAGAGTAAGGATTAACGAAGATAAGATCTTAAAGGAGTTTCTTCACCATTTTGTTTTCTTAAAGTCCTTTTCATTAACTAATCCTTAACTATTCACATAAAACAATCATGAATTAAAATAATAATTACTGCACATAAAGGTTACTTTAAACTATTTCAATGAGCACCAAGTGTAGAAAATACCAGATTTGGTCACTTGCAGTTCCAGGGTTATGTTTGTATGGGGTTAGGATGGAAGAGAGGAGAAAGTTGACAAGATTTTTCTGTTTGATATTAAATCATTTTTGGGAAACTTTGCTCAAATAATGACCTAATGACCTTTTTATATTCCAAAATTCCAAAATAACCATTTCTTATCACATTCTGATGAGAACTTCTCTTATGATTTTTCATAGATTATCTAACAATTTCTCTTATGTTGCATATTCATGTTCACATAAATTTTATTTGAACAACCAATAGAATCCAAGAACTGTTCACTTCTAAATAAATATGTTACTAAAAATATTTTTTTCACTGTAAAAGAAATGAATGCAGCAGTGTAATATCAAAAAAATCATTTGAAGAAATTTATATTGATCCACAATCCAGGACGAAGTATTTGACCCTTTTTCTTCACCCCTCCCATTTCAATGTTGGAAGTAAATGTTAAAAGTTGCAGGTTCAAGTTATGTCCCAACATTGTAATAGGGCAGAAGGGGACAAAAGGGTCAAGACTTTTGTCCAGGATTAAAGGTATCATTTGAAAAGTCTTTCTTTGATACATACACACCCTTTTCAGTGGGTTTTTGTGCAATGTCTGCAGGAAATTTGGATCAAAAACGAAATTTATTTTTAATTCCTAAATGGTCAATGAAGAACCATTTCATTCAAAAATAACACAAGATACACAAATTGATTGAAATTGTGAGTTTTTGACTTTTCCCATTTTCCCAATATCCCCATGATGAAATAACCTTTCTTACGAGGAATGGTCCATCAATCATTCATGAGTTTTGCACAAAGTTCTTCCATGCATATAATGTATATTTTTATTTAGGCTCTGCCAAGACTAATCTGATTCGCATCACTGAACAGCAGTTATGTGTCTTGAGCCCAAAATGAATGACCTATTGTGTACAGTGTAGCAGTAGCTGGTTGCTAACAAGTGAACTGTGAATAGACTATGAAGATGTTGTCAGTTAAGAAGGTATATATTATCCCTGTGTTGTGTAAGGTGTAACAATACCTGGATGCTAGTCAATGAATTGTGAAGAGTCTCTCGGGTTGAATGGTGTGGATTACCCCTGATTTTGAGAAAATCAGGGGTGTCGGGTTGGATAGGTCTAAGGGCCAAAAATTCTTAATGCAAAGTAATTGAGGGCAGTATTCCACTACCATACCTTGTTTTGGGTTTGGCTTTAGGTTGGTCATCCCCAGTTCTAGATTTTGAATGCACCAGCAAAGCTCCTTTTGAAACTTCTCAGCGGCAGACTGAAAACAAGACAAAAAGTAAGATTTCAAAATTGATGTAGTTAGTATTACAGAAGAACCAGTAATTTGCTAAAAATAGTAAGTGACATCATGAACTTGAGTTCCTATCAAAGAATTAGTTGCAGTGATAAGATAATCTTAATCTTGTGTGAAAGAGGACAAGAAAGCCTACAGATCCATCTTGTAACTTAGGACAGATTACAACTAAGCTATATTGATGCAAATTTGATCATGAAATGGCATAAAAAAATAACTTAAGTTAATTGACAGTAATATGAGTATTCACACAATTGAGGGTAACTGGGGATCTCCCTCTTTTATTGGAATTCCCCCTTCAATAAATGACAATGGGGGATTTCCTATTGCATTAATATATAAAGTATAAGCTTTGGGTTCCCACTCTTTTATTATAATTTTCCCTAAGATAAATTCCAATGGGAAGGGGGGGGAGATTTCCTATTGTATTACATGTAATACATCAACTACAAACCTCTTTAGATTAATTCCAATGGGAAGAGGAGAAGGGGGCAAACTTCCTATTGTATTACATGTAATACATCAATTATAAACCTCAACAAAGATACATTGGTCAAATTGATAAATCACTCTAAAATTTAAATTCCTGGAGTGAAGACTGTGTGATATCTGCTCTCCTGTTTATCTTTCCTTCAACATACGATTGTTTATCAAAGATCAGCACTACGGAATCTGAATCGATGGAACAATCACTCATGATTTTGATTTTTTAAAAAAAAACATAAATCGTACTTATGAAAAGATGGCAACACTTATCCCATTAAATAAGTAGGGCACACTTCCTTTTTAAATTGATTTTTTTTTTCTCTGAGTTGTGCAGATACTTCCAAAATAGGATTCAATAAGTGGCTACCTAAGTGGATCCTTAATGTCTGGAAATAAATATTCTCACTTTTAACAAGACAAAAGCGGATTTAAAATTCAGTTAATGACAGTTTCTTTCAAAAACCAATACGTCATAATATCATCGATGTGAACTGAAGCCCGGCTTCTTCTCCTACCTCCCAAACTTACTAAGTTGTCATCCTCTTGAGAAAAACAGTAACCATGGTCATTACCCCAGAGAATTAAGGAGAACAGTACCAACTTTATGAAAGCTTTTATCCTCAAAACAAACCAATTAGGACACAAACTAAAAAACAAAAACAAATTGATTCCCCATCTATTAAGCAGTAGACAGGAAATGAATACAAAGGCAGATTATCGCCATTTGATGATTTGGGGACAGATGCATTGAATGGTTAGAAAACAACAAGTTAGTAAAAAAGGCAAATGGTGATCCCTGAATATTCAAAATGAAACAATTAAAGAATTAGTTCAGGGGTCCAGCAAATTGATCTATAATGAATGAGGATTTGAATAGAAACAAAACAGTGAAGGAACTAGTGCAATATCTTATTCCGTTAAGGAGATAATTAAGTTGTTTCAAGTTCTGTCTTATCTGTGTAGAAATGACTAGTGTAGTAAGTATACTATGGATAGTGGGCACCCTCACACTCAAACTAAACATTTGTTGATGTATTTCAAAGAAAATTGATTTAACCTTTTTACTATTTGAATTATATATCCTCAGAATTTCGACATGTTGTAAATTATAATTACCTTTACCAAATTCTACTTTCCTGACATACCCAATGGTTTTCAGCCACAAAAGTTCAGAAAAAAAATATGATAAAATACATAAAGACTGACGAATCTAAGACTGTGACATCACAATGAGTCTGATTTCAGAATTTTAAACTTAAATATCTCCTTAACGGAATTATATTTTTGAATGCTTTCTTCACTAATTTGTTTCTTGTGACTTCCTCTTTCATATACGATGGACTTGCGTGACCTCTGAACTAATCCTTTAATCAATACATCATCCTTTTCCATCAATACATCACCATCATCAATACATCATCATCATCAATATATCATCATAAATACATCATCATCATCAATACATCATCATCATCATCAATACATCGTCATCATCATCATCAATACATCATCATCAATACATCATCATCAATACATCACCATCATCAATACATCATCATCATCAATATATCATCATCATCATCAAAATATCATCATCAATACATCATCATCATCAATACATCATCATCATCATCAATACATCGTCATCATCAATACATCATCATCATCAATACATCATCATCAATACATCATCATCAATACATCATCATCAATACATCATCATCATCAATACATCATCATCATCATCAATACATCATCATCATTAATACATCATCATCATCAATACATCATCATCATCAATACATCATCATCATCAATACATCATCATCAATACATCACTGTCATCAATACATCATCATCATCAATACATCACTGTCATCAATACATCATCATCATCAATACATCATCATCATCAATACACCATCATCATCAATACATCATCATCATCAATACATCATCATCATCATCAATACATCGTCATCATCAATACATCATCATCAATACATCATCATCAATACATCATCATCAATACATCATCGTCATCAATACATCATCATCATCAATACATCATCATCATCATCAATACATCATCATCATTAATACATCATCATCATCAATACATCATCATCATCAATACATCATCATCATCAATACATCATCATCATCAATACATCATCATCAATACATCACTGTCATCAATACATCATCATCATCAATACATCACTGTCATCAATACATCATCATCATCAATACATCATCATCATCAATACACCATCATCATCAATACATCATCATCATCAATACATCATCATCAATACATCATCATCATCAATACATCATCATCATCAATACATCATCATCATCAATACATCATCATCATCAATACATCATCATCATCAATACATCATCATCAATTCATCACTGTCATCAATACATCATCATCATCAATACATCATCATCATCAATACATCATCATCATCAATACATCATCATCATCAATACATCAACGCATCAACGTCTTACGTCACTTTATGTTAGAAACATTTAAAGTTGTATTTCTGTGTTCGTCTCAATACAGAATAATATTTGAGCATCATAATTCTGACTTGTGTTATTTTCAACCTCGGTCTATTATGAAAGCAATCAACGCTACGATACCTGCATCCCATCAGTCAATTTAATTCAAATTTGGTTGGTGAGGTTGACAGTGATGGTCAAAATGTACCAGAGAGGTAAATTCAGATCAACGGAGGAGAACATAGTAGTGAGACGGGTAGGATTGTAGAAGGGTGTAAGGGGGTCAGACATTGTTGTAGTAATTGATGTGATGCAGGAAGGATAGGATTTTGGGGACCGTTTTTGTGAAAGATTTCGGTGATAGAGCCAATGGGATTAAGAGAGGTCCTGAGGTGGGGACTTGGAAATTGCAGCAACAGGTCATGTTGTTAGTATCCTCTCTGGCATTGACAAGTTTAAGTTCTATATACAGCTACAAACTGTTCTGCTTCATAAATCATTAAAAAATTATTTTAAAAAAAATCGTATTTCTGTGTATAAAAGTGTGTAATCGTGAACATGGCTTATGTTGTTGACTGATACAGTATCTTATACAAATTTGATGACTTTTTTAATTCTGAGTTTGTAGTGCATGCATGAGAAGACAAAATCTGAATGTAATTCTTGATATTTCTTGTTGATTGCAGTCTTTCAAAGAACAAGACTATCTTTTCCACTTACATTTGAATGGTGGTACAGCTACAAAAATCCAAAATTTTGTTGACAGAATCAGCTTCTCCCCTTCAAAAATTACGGTAGATAAAAACAATGGGAGGTCTACAGGCTGATTGTTACATATAGCTGTATGTAGGTCTGTTAATTGCTTGCACCCAGGGAGTTACCATGTTACACTGCTGGCAATAGGATATTAAATTTAGAGGGGGAGGAATCATCCACCTTATGATTTTTTCCTGGGGAGAAAGTTGGAAAAGATGGGGGTATTTTGGAAAACAATTGAGGGGGAGGAGGGAGGGCTTTGAAAAACTTCATTATTTAGGTACTATGTGCTTACTTAGTTTCATTGTGGGAGTTTTCCTCCCAAAATGCTTTTTTTTGGAGGGTTGGGGTGCTTCTTCTTCTTTTTGGAGGGGGAGTGCTTCTTTTTTGAGGGGGGAGTGCTTCTCTTTTTTGGAGGGAGAGGGGGAAGATTTGAAATTTCTTAGAAGAATCCCATGTCATAATTAATGAAAACACTGGCATGTTATTATCATATTTTCTTCAGTACACTTTCCATTGTTGCCTTAAAAAGGTCAGGGGTGAAGTAGATTTAACTCCCATTTTTAACTTGTATCCTAGATGAACTGACCTTGGTTTACTTCATCTTAGCTCAACAGATTAGAAGGGAGAGTTGAGAAGGCTTAGTTCAAGGTTATTCGGGAGAATATAAAACCCTTGAATGAATATTCCTGTGAATATTGTTTTGTATTTATATGGTAGAGGCCGATTACAAAACAAATTGGTGAAAAAACATCGTATTCCATTTAGGATTTATTGCATTTCAAAGATTTTACCAGTGTGTTAAAAAATTACCTTTTTGAGCGTGATGCCATACCTCCAGATCCAAGATAATCCTTTGTATATTTCTATAATCCGTGAAACTTATTATTCACTCATTTAAAGTGTAAGGTACATAAGCAGATGTGGAGGCAAAGCATGTTCTTGTAAAGTGGATATCAATACTTGAACAAACCAGAATCAAAAGGTTTTGTGGTTCCGATGCTTTTTCATAAGCTGATTGATTTGCAAAATTGTATTAACTGTCATGTCATTGCATATCATGAAATATTTGTTCAGTGATATATTCTTAAGCCACATCCATCGTGCAGAACAATACAAATGTTGACAACATTAACATTTGCACAATATTTAACAACATCATCAAAGCAAGTATGATGCAAAAATGATTGTTCATTTATCCTATTTCAATAATTTGTCATTAAGTCCCGCCTACTCATTAGAATTCATGACATCACTACCACAACATAGAACATACATACACAACATAGAAATACATACAGACCATGACACATCTGTGTACCACATATAGCATAAATCTGATATACAGTACTGTCGATGGTGTTTACATCATTTAGCACTTTCACATTAAGCCATGCCCACCATGTATATTAATGACATCTGTTGATAACATAAGCATGTACACACAATAACCAACAAATTTATCATGAACAATATGATGCAAAACAGACATACAGCTGCTCATTGATCACTTTTTGAAGATTTTCACTTTGCGCCCCACCCATTTATTAATATGCATGAATCACCACTATCACAAACATTAAAGTCACATCTGCAGATCATCTGTGTACCACATTTGATATAAAAACCGATGATGTGAATCCAGTTCATTGTTTTTGAGATATCGTGTTTACTTGTGCTTTTTATTTACAAAATTACATTAAACCACACCCACTATGCATATTAATGAAATTCTACATTTTTATACCATGAAAACATACACACTTGGCTAACATCATTAATATAACAAATATTAAACAAAACAGACATGTGATTGTCAAAATAAGAGCATTTCAAGAGTTTCATATTTAGCCGCGCCTACTCATTAATATGCATGATATCACCACCAAAAACAATAGGGCACAACTACAGACCATGGGCTATCTGTGTACCACATAATACAATAATCCACTTTATGTTCTTGAAACACTGTGTCTACAAGCTCTTTTCAGCAAAATCATATTAAGCTCCACCCACTATGTACATTAATGAAATTCAACGTTTTTATGTCATGAGCATGTAATCCCTGCCTACTCATTACTATGCATGATATCACCATCAAAAACAAACGCGCACATCTACAGACCATGGGCTATCCATGTATCAAATATGGCATGAATAATACAGTTTACCGTTCTTGAGATACCGTGTTCACAAGCTCTTTTCAGCAAAATCGTGTTAAGCTCCACCCACTATATACATTAACGAAATTGAATGTTTTTATGTCATGAACATGTACATACCAGCTAACATCATAATTATATTAAATATGAAACAAAACAGACATGCAGTTGTTAAAATATGAAGATTTCAAGATTTTTACATTAAGTCCCCCCTACTTATTAATATGCATGACATCACCATCAGAAACAATAGGGTTATCTGTGTACCACATGACATGAATCCAGTGTATCGTTCTTGAGATATCGTGTTTATGAGCTGGCTGTCACAAACATACACACACATACACACGCACACACATTCATCACCGCATAGCTTCCTGATGTTATCACATCGAAACCAAAAATAATTTCAATAATTTAGAAACAAGCAATTAATTTTCAAAAAAAAAAAAGCAAATTGTCATGGATCTGCAATTATGACATCACACTTTGCACTGCAAATCACGTTTCAAGACATTAGTGAAGTTTTTGATATGCAACAAAGGAATAAGGTATCAACATGAATTTTTCACTAATTTGCTTCTTTTGAAGTCTAGCTCTATCACATTATTGGAAACAATTTTTGTGTAATTATTGAATTTGGGTATAGCATGTATTTTATAAAAACATGCTTTGCTCTCCACTCTAAATAAAAGAAAAAAAATTATTTAAAAAAAAAAATACATCAAGAATCATGAATTAAGAATTATTTTTACCTATTTGTTTCTTAATAGCTCTCTATCATATATATGTAAATGAAAATTCTAGGGAACATCCCTTTAATATTTATTTGCTACACTTACGGAGCATTTCCTTCTACATACAGTAATTAGCGGCGCTTTACAAAACAAACAAAATGTCTAGGAATTTTGTCTCTGGTGTAGTCATCCCTTTAATATGTCATCAAACAATGGCGCACATATCTTGTGTAATCATCCCTTTAATAGGTCATCAAACAATGGCGCACATATCTTGTGTAATCATCCCTTTAATATGTCATCAAACAATGGCGCACATATCTTGTGTAATCATCCCTTTAATATGTCATCAAACAATGGCGCACATATCTTGTGTAGTCATCCCTTTAATATGTCATCAAACAATGGCGCACATATCTTGTGTAATCATCCCTTTAATATGTCATCAAACAATGACACACATATCTTGTGCAGTCGTCCCTTTAATATGTCATCAAACAATGGTGCACTTATCTTGTGTAATCATCCCTTTAATATGTCATCAAACAATGACACACATATCTTGTGTAGTCATCCCTTTAATATGTCATCAAACAATGGCGCACATATCTTGTGTAGTCATCCCTTTAATATGTCATCAAACAATGGCGCACATATCTTGTGTAATCATCCCTTTAATATGTCATCAAACAATGACACACATATCTTGTGTAGTCATCCCTTTAATATGTCATCAAACAATGGTGCTTATATCTTGTGTAATCATCCCTTTAATATGTCATCAAACAATGACACACATATCTTGTGTAGTCATCCCTTTAATATGTCATCAAACAATGGCGCACATATCTTGTGTAGTCATCCCTTTAATATGTCATCAAACAATGGCGCACATATCTTGTGTAATCATCCCTTTAATATGTCATCAAACAATGACACACATATCTTGTGTAGTCATCCCTTTAATATGTCATCAAACAATGGTGCACTTATCTTGTGTAATCATCCCTTTAATATGTCATCAAACAATGACACACTTATCTTGTGTAATCATCCCTTTAATATGTCATCAAACAATGGCGCACATATCTTGTGTAATCATCCCTTTAATATGTCATCAAACAATGACGCACATATCTTGTGTAATCATTCCTTTAATATGTCATCAAACAATGGCGCACATATCTTGTGTAATCATTCCTTTAATATGTCATCAAACAATGGCGCACATATCTTGGGTAATCATCCCTTTAATATGTCATCAAACAATGGCGCACATATCTTGTGTAGTCATCCCTTTAATATGTCATCAGACAATGGTGCACATATCTTTGGTAATCATCCCTTTAATATGTCATCAAACGATGGCGCACATATCTTGTGTAATCATCCCTTTAATATGTCATCAAACAATGGCACACATATCTTGTGTAATCATTCCTTTAATATGTCATCAAACAATGGCACACATATCTTGTGTAATCATTCCTTTAATATGTCATCAAACAATGGCACACATATCTTGTGTAATCATTCCTTTAATATGTCATCAAACAATGGCGCACATATCTTGTGTAATCATCCCTTTAATATGTCATCAAACAATGGCGCACATATCTTGTGTAGTCATCCCTTTAATATGTCATCAAACAATGGCGCACATATCTTGTGTAATCATCCCTTTAATATGTCATCAAACAATGGCGCACATATCTTGTGTAGTCATCCTTTAATATGTCATCAGACAATGGTGCACATATCTTTGTAATCATCCCTTTAATATGTCATCAAACAATGGCGCACATATCTTGTGTAATCATCCCTTTAATATGTCATCAAACAATGGCACACATATCTTGTGTAATCATTCCTTTAATATGTCATCAAACAATGGCACACATATCTTGTGTAATCATTCCTTTAATATGTCATCAAACAATGGCACACATATCTTGTGTAATCATTCCTTTAATATGTCATCAAACAATGGCGCACATATCTTGTGTAGTCATCCCTTTAATATGTCATCAGACAATGGTGCACATATCTTTGGTAATCATCCCTTTAACATGTCATCAAACGATGGCGCACATATCTTGTGTAATCATCCCTTTAATATGTCATCAAACAATGGCACACATATCTTGTGTAATCATTCCTTTAATATGTCATCAAACAATGGCGCACATATCTTGTGTAATCATTCCTTTAATATGTCATCAAACAATGGCACACATATCTTGTGTAATCATCCTTTTAATGTCATCAAACAATGGCACACATATCTTGTGTAATCATCCCTTTAATATGTCATCAAACAATGACACACATATCTTGTGTAATCATCCCTTTAATATGTCATCAAACAATGGTACAAATATCTTGTGTAATCATCCCTTTAATATGTCATCAAACAATGGCACACATATCTTGTGTAATCATCCTTTTAATATGTCATCAAACAATGGCACACATATCTTGTGTAATCATCCCTTTAATATGTCATCAAACAATGGCGCACATATCTTGTGTAATCATCCCTTTAATATGTCATCAAACAATGGCGCACATATCTTGTGTAATCATCCCTTTAATATGTCATCAAACAATGGCGCACATATCTTGTGTAATCATCCCTTTAATATGTCATCAAACAATGGCACACATATCTTGTGTAATCATCCCTTTAATATGTCATCAAACGATGGCGCACATATCTTGTGTAATCATCCCTTTAATATGTCATCAAACAATGACACACATATCTTGTGTAATCACAGCACATATCTTGTGTAATCATCCCTTTAATATGTCATAAAACAATCAAACAATGGTGCACATATCTTGTGTAATCATCCCTTTAATATGTCATCAAACAATGGTGCACATATCTTGTGTAATCATCCTTTAATATGTCATCAAACAATGGTGCACATATCTTGTGTAATCATCCCTTTAATATGTCATCAAACAATGGTGCACATATCTTGTGTAATCATCCCTTTAATATGTCATCAAACAATGGTGCATATATTGTGTAATATCTTGTGTAATCATCCCTTTAATATGTCATCAAACAATGGTGCACATATCTTGTGTAATCATCCCTTTAATATGTCATCAAACAATGACGCACATATCTTGTGTAATCATCCCTTTAATATGTCATCAAACAATGGCGCACATATCTTGTGTAATCATCCCTTTAATATGTCATCAAACAATGGCGCACATATCTTGTGTAATCATCCTTTAATATGTCATCAAACAATGGCGCACATATCTTGTGTAATCATCCCTTTAATATGTCATCAAACAATGGTGCACATATCTTGTGTAATCATCCTTTAATATGTCATCAAACAATGGTGCACATATCTTGTGTAATCATCCCTTTAATATGTCATCAAACAATGCACATATCTTGTGTAATCATCCCTTTAATATGTCATCAAACAATGGCGCACATATCTTGTGTAATCATCCCTTTAATATGTCATCAAACAATGGCGCACATATCTTGTGTAATCATCCCTTTAATATGTCATCAAACAATGACACACATATCTTGTGTAATCATCCCTTTAATATGTCATCAAACAATGGCACACATATCTTGTGTAATCATCCCTTTAATATGTCATCAAACAATGGTGCACATATCTTGTGTAATCATCCCTTTAATATGTCATCAAACAATGGCACACATATCTTGTGTAATCATCCCTTTAATATGTCATCAAACAATGGCGCACATATCTTGTGTAATCATCCCTTTAATATGTCATCAAACAATCCATATCTTGTGTAATCATCCCTTTAATATGTCATCAAACAATGGCGCACATATCTTGTGTAATCATCCCTTTAATATGTCATCAAACAATCCTTTAATATGTAATCATCAAGTCATCAAACAATGGCGCACATATCTTGTGTAATATCTTAAACAATGTAATCTTGTGTTAATCCCTTTAATATGTCATCAAACAATGGCACACATATCTTGTGTAATCATCCCTTTAATACAATCAAACATCCCGCACATATCTTGTGTAATCATCCCTTTAATATGTCATCAAACAATGGCACACATATCTTGTGTAATCATCCCTTTAATATGTCATCAAACAATGGCACACATATCTTGTGTAATCATCCCTTTAATATGTCATCAAACAATGGCACACATATCTTGTGTAATCATCCCTTTAATATGTCATCAAACAATGGTGCACATATCTTGTGTAATCATCCCTTTAATATGTCATCAAACAATGACGCACATATCTTGTGTAATCATCCCTTTAATATGTCATCAAACAATGGCGCACATATCTTGTGTAATCATCCCTTTAATATGTCATCAAACAATGGCGCACATATCTTGTGTAATCATCCCTTTAATATGTCATCAAACAATGGCGCATATCTTGTGTAATATCTTGTGTAATCATCCCTTTAATATGTCATCAAACAATCAAACAACACATATCTTGTGTAATCATCCCTTTAATATGTCATCAAACAATGGCGCACATATCTTGTGTAATCATCCCTTTAATATGTCATCAAACAATGGCACACATATCTTGTGTAATCATCCCTTTAATATGTCATCAAACAATGGCGCACATATCTTGTGTAATCATCCCTTTAATATGTCATCAAACAATGGCGCACATATCTTGTGTAATCATCCCTTTAATATGTCATCAAACAATGGCACACATATCTTGTGTAATCATCCCTTTAATATGTCATCAAACAATGGTGCACATATCTTGTGTAATCATCCCTTTAATATGTCATCAAACAATGGCACACATATCTTGTGTAATCATCCCTTTAATATGTCATCAAACAATGCGCACATATCTTGTGTAATCATCCCTTTAATATGTCATCAAACAATGGCACATATCTTGTGTAATCATCCCTTTAATATGTCATCAAACAAACAATGTGTAATCATCCTTTAATATGTCATCAAACATATCTTGTGTAATCATCCCTTTAATATGTCATCAAACAATGGGCACATATCTTGTGTAATCATCCCTTTAATATGTCATCAAACAATGGCGCACATATCTTGTGTAATCATCCCTTTAATATGTCATCAAACAATGCGCACATATCTTGTGTAATCATCCCTTTAATATGTTCAAACAATAATATCTTGTGTAATCATCCCATCAAACAATGGCGCACATATCTTGTGTAATCATCCCTTTAATATGTCATCAAACAATGGCGCACATATCTTGTGTAATCATCCCTTTAATATGTCATCAAACAATGGCGCACATATCTTGTGTAATCATCCCTTTAATATGTCATCAAACAATGGCGCACATATCTTGTGTAATCATCCCTTTAATATGTCATCAAACAATGGCACACATATCTTGTGTAATCATCCCTTTAATATGTCATCAAACAATGGTGCACATATCTTGTGTAATCATCCCTTTAATATGTCATCAAACAATGGTGCACATATCTTGTGTAATCATCCCTTTAATATGTCATCAAACAATGACGCACATATCTTGTGTAATCATCCCTTTTATGTCATCAAACAATGTCTTGTGTAATCAAACAATGTCATCAAACACGCACATATCTTGTGTAATCATCCCTTTAATATGTCATCAAACAATGGCGCACATATCTTGTGTAATCATCCCTTTAATATGTCATCAAACAATGGCAAACACATATCTTGTGTAATCATCCCTTTAATATGTCATCAAACAATGTGTAATCATCCCTTTAATATGTCATCAAACAATGGCACATATCTTGTGTAATCATCCCTTTAATATGTCATCAAACAATGGCACATATCTTGTGTAATCATCCCTTTAATAATCAATGGCGCCATATCTTGTGTAATTCCCTTTAATATGTCATCAAACAATGGCGCACATATCTTGTGTAATCATCCCTTTAATGTCATCAAACAAAATATCTTGTGGTGCACATATCTTGTGTATCATCCCTTTAATATGTCATAAACAATATCTTGTGTAATCATCCCTTTAATATGTCATCAAACAATGGTAATCATCCCTTTAATAAGTCATCAAGCGATATATCTTGTGTAATCATCCCTTTAATAATGTCATCAAACAAACACATATCTTGTGTAATCATCCCTTTAATATGTCATGTCAAACAATGCACATATCTTTAATATGTAATCATCCCTTTAATATGTCATCAAACAATGGTGCACATATCTTGTGTAATCATCCCTTTAATATGTCATCAAACAATGGCACACTTGTGTAATATCTTGTGTAATCATCCCTTTAATATGTCATCAAACAATGGCGCACATATCTTGTGTAATCATCCCTTTAATATGTCATCAAACAATGGCGCACATATCTTGTGTAATCATCCCTTTAATATGTCATCAAACAATGGCGCACATATCTTGTGTAATCATCCCTTTAATATGTCATCAAACAATGGCATATCTTGTGTAATCACATATCTTGTGTAATCATCCTTTAATATGTCATCAAACAATGGCGCACATATCTTGTGTAATCATCCCTTTAATATGTCATCAAACAATGGCGCACATATCTTGTGTAATCATCCCTTTAATATGTCATCAAACAATAATATGTCATTAAACATCCCATATCTTAATAATGTCATCAAATGCACATATCTTGTGTAATCATCCCTTTAATATGTCATCAAACAATGGTAATCATCCCTTTAATAGTCATCAAACACATATCTTGTGTAATCATCCCTTTTAATATGTCATCAAACAATGGATCAAACACATATCTTGTGTAATCATCCCTTTAATATGTCATCAAAACAATGTGTAATCATCCCTTTAATAAGTCATCAAACAATGGCGCACATATCTTGTGTAATCATCCCTTTAATATGTCATTAAACAATGGTGCACATATCTTGTGTAATCATCCCTTTAATATGTCATCAAACAATGGTGCACATATCTTGTGTAATCATCCCTTTAATATGTCATCAAACAATGGTGCACATATCTTGTGTAATCATCCCTTTAATATGTCATTAAACAATGGTGCACATATCTTGTGTAATCATCCCTTTAATAAGTCATCAAACAATGGCGCACATATCTTGTGTAATCATCCCTTTAATAAGTCATCAAACAATGGTGCACATATCTTGTGTAATCATCCCTTTAATAAGTCATCAAACAATGGCGCACATATCTTGTGTAATCATCCCTTTAATATGTCATCAAACAATGGTGCACATATCTTGTGTAATCATCCCTTTAATATGTCATTGCATATCTTGTGTAATCATCCTTTAATATGTCATCAAACAATATCATATCTTGTGTAATCATCCTTTAATATGTCATCAAACAATGCACATATCTTGTGTAATCATCCCTTTAATAAGTCATCAAACGCACATATCTTGTGTAATCATCCCTTTAATATGTCATCAAACAATATGTAATCATGCTTTAATATATCTTGTGTAATCATCCCTTTAATATGTCATCAAACAATGCACATATCTTGTGTAATCATCCCTTTAATATGTCATCAAACAATATGTCATTAAACGCACATATCTTGTGTAATCATCCTTTAATATGTCATCAAACTTCTTGTGTAATCATCCCTTTAATATGTCATCAAACAATGGCGCACATATCTTGTGTAATCATCCCTTTAATATGTCATCAAAAACAATGTGTAATCATCCCTTTAATATGTCATCAAACAACACATATCTTGTGTAATCATCCCTTTAATATGTCATCAAACAATGGCGCACATATCTTGTGTAATCATCCCTTTAATATGTCATCAAACAATGGCGCACATATCATTGTGTAATCATCCCTTTAATATGTCATCAAACAATGGCGCACATATCTTGTGTAATCATCCCTTTAATATGTCATCAAACAATGGCACACATATCTTGTGTAATCATCCCTTTAATATGTCATCAAACAATCATCCCTTTAATATGTCATCAAACAATAGGCGCACATATCTTGTGTAATCATCCCTTTAATATGTCATCAAACAATGGCACACATATCTTGTGTAATCATCCCTTTAATATGTCATCAAACAATGGTCATCAAACACATATCTTGTGTAATCATCCTTTAATATGTCATCAAACAATGGTAATCATCCCTTTAATATGTCATCAAACACACATATCTTGTGTAATCATCCCTTTAATATGTCATCAAACAATGGCGCATATATGTAATCATCCTTTAATATGTCATCAAACAATGGCGCACATATCTTGTGTAATCATCCCTTTAATATGTCATCAAACAATGACACACATATCTTGTGTAATCATCCCTTTAATATGTCATCAAACAATGGCGCACATATCTTGTGTAATCATCCCTTTAATATGTCATCAAACAATGGTGCACATATCTTGTGTAATCATCCCTTTAATATGTCATCAAACAATGGCGCACATATCTTGTGTAATCATCCCTTTAATATGTCATCAAACAATGGCGCATATATCTTGTGTAATCATCCCTTTAATATGTCATCAAACAATGGCTTGTGTAATCACATATCTTGTGTAATCATCCCTTTAATATGTCATCAAACAATGGCACACATATCTTGTGTAATCATCCCTTTAATATGTCATCAAACAAACTTTAATATGTCATCAAACAATGGCGCATATATCTTGTGTAATCATCCCTTTAATATGTCATCAAACAATGACACACATATCTTTGTGTAATCATCCCTTTAATATGTCATCAAACAATGGCGCACATATCTTGTGTAATCATCCCTTTAATATGTCATCAAACAATGGCTCACATATCTTGGGTAATCATCCCTTTAATATGACATCAAACAATGGCGCACATATCTTGTGTAATCATCCCTTTAATATGTCATCAAACAATGGCACACATAGCTTGTGTAATCATCCCTTTAATATGTCATTAAACAATGGTGCACATATCTTGTGTAGTCATCCCTTTAATATGTCATCAAACAATGTAACACATATATCTTGTGTAATCATCCCTTTAATATGTCACATATCTTGTGTAATCATCCCTTTAATATGTCATCAAACAATGGCGCACATATCTTGTGTAATCATCCCTTTAATATGTCATCAAACAATGGCACACATATCTTGTGTAATCATCCCTTTAATATGTCATCAAACAATGGCGCACATATCTTGTGTAATCATCCCTTTAATATGTCATCAAACAATGGCACACATATCTTGTGTAATCATCCCTTTAATATGTCATCAAACAATGGCGCACATATCTTGTGTAATCATCCCTTTAATATGTCATCAAACAATGGCGCACATATCTTGTGTAATCATCCCTTTTAATATGTCATCAAACAATGGCACACATATCTTGTGTAATATTTTCAAACAATGTAATCATCCCTTTAATATGTCATCAAACAATGGCGCACATATCTTGTGTAATCATCCCTTTAATATGTCATCAATCATATCTTGTGTAATCCCTTTAATATGTCATCAAAAACAATGTGTAATCATCCCTTTAATATGTCATCAAACACACATATCTTGTGTAATCATCCCTTTAATATGTCATCAAACAATGGCGCACATATCTTGTGTAATCATCCCTTTAATATGTCATCAAACAATGGCACACATATCTTGTGTAATCATCCCTTTAATATGTCATCAAACAATCATAACAATGTGTAATCATCCCTTTAATATGTCATCAAACAATGTGCACATATCTTGTGTAATCATCCCTTTAATATGTCATCAAACAATGGCACACATATCTTGTGTAATCATCCCTTTAATATGTCATCAAACAATGGCGCACATATCTTGTGTAATCATCCTTTAATATGTCATCAAACAATGGTGCACATATCTTGTGTAATCATCCCTTTAATCATCCATATCTTTAATATGTCATCAAACAATGTAATCATCCCGCACATATCTTGTGTAATCATCCCTTTAATATGTCATCATGTCATCAAACAATGGCACACATATCTTGTGTAATCATCCCTTTAATATGTCATCAAACAATGGCGCACATATCTTGTGTAATCATCCCTTTAATATGTCATCAAACAATGGCGCACATATCTTGTGTAATCATCCCTTTAATATGTCATCAAACAATGGCGCACATATCTTGTGTAATCATCCCTTTAATATGTCATCAAACAATGGTATGGCACATATCTTGTGTAATCATCCTTTAATAAGTCATCAAACAATGCACATATCTTGTGTAATCATCCCTTTAATATGTCATCAAACAATGGCATGGCGCACATATCTTGTGTAATCATCCCTTTAATATGTCATCAAACAATGGCGCACATATCTTGTGTAATCATCCCTTTAATATGTCATCAAACAATGGCGCACATATCTTGTGTAATCATCCCTTTAATATGTCATCAAACAATGGCGCACATATCTTGTGTAATCATCCCTTTAATATGTCATCAAACAATGGCGCACATATCTTGTGTAATCATCCCTTTAATATGTCATGTGTAAACAATGTCATCGCACATATCTTGTGTAATCATCCCTTTAATATGTCATTAAACAATGGTGCACATATCTTGTGTAGTCATCCCTTTAATATGTCATCAAACAATGACACACATATCTTGTGTAATCATCCCTTTAATATGTCATCAAACAATGGCGCACATATCTTGTGTAATCATCCCTTTAATATGTCATCAAACAATGGCGCACATATCTTGTGTAATCATCCCTTTAATATGTCATCAAACAATGGCGCACATATCTTGTGTAATCATCCCTTTAATATGTCATCAAACAATGGCGCACATATCTTGTGTAATCATCCCTTTAATATGTCATCAAACAATGGTGCACATATCTTGTGTAATCATCCCTTTAATATGTCATCAAACAATGTAATCATCCCTTTAATATGTCATCAAACAACATATCTTGTGTAATCATCCCTTTAATATGTCATCAAACAATGGCGCACATATCATCCCTTTAATAATCAAACATCCCTTTAATATGTCATCAAACAATGATCAAACATATCTGCACATATCTTGTGTAATCATCCCTTTAATATGTCATCAAACAATACATATCTTGTGTAATCATCCCTTTAATATGTCATCAAACAATGGCACACATATCTTGTGTAATCATCCCTTTAATATGTCATCAAACAATGCACACATATCTTGTGTAATCATCCCTTTAATATGTCATCAAACAATGGCGCACATATCTTGTGTAATCATCCCTTTAATATGTCATCAAACAATGGCACACATATCTTGTGTAATCATCCCTTTAATATGTCATCAAACAATGGCACATATCTTGTGTAATCATCCTTTAATATGTCATCAAACAATGGCGCACATATCTTGTGTAATCATCCCTTTAATATGTCATCAAACAATGTCATCAAACAATCCCTTTAATCATGTCACATATCTTGTGTAATCATCCCTTTAATATGTCATCAAACAATGGCGCACATATCTTGTGTAATCATCCCTTTAATATGTCATCAAACAATGGCGCACATATCTTGTGTAATCATCCCTTTAATATGTCATCAAACAATGGCGCACATATCTTGTGTAATCATCCCTTTAATATGTCATCAAACAATGGTGCACATATCTTGTGTAATCATCCCTTTAATCAAACAATGGTCATCTTGTGTAATCATCCCTTTAATATGTCGCACATATCTGGTGTAATCATCCCTTTAATAAGTCATCAAACAATGACACACATATCTTGTGTAATCATCCCTTTAATATGTCATCAAACAATGGTGCACATATCTTGTGTAATCATCCCTTTAATATGTCATCAAACAATGGCACACATATCTTGTGTAATCATCCCTTTAATATGTCATAAAACAATAGCGCACATATCTTGTGTAATCATCCCTTTAATATGTCATCAAACAATGGTGCACATATCTTGTGTAATCATCCCTTTAATATGTCATCAAACAATGGCGCACATATCTTGTGTAATCATCCCTTTAATATGTCATCAAACAATGGTGCACATATCTGGTGTAATCATCCCTTTAATAAGTCATCAAACAATGACACACATATCTTGTGTAATCATCCCTTTAATATGTCATCAAACAATGGTGCACATATCTTGTGTAATCATCACTTTAATATGTGATCAAACAATGACGCACATATCTTGTGTAATCATCCCTTTAATAAGTCATCAAACAATGACACAATACCTCCACATATACTTGATTGATGTTGTGTAATGGAAGAAAACATGCCACCTAATAGACCATAAACTTTCTCTTGAGCATTCAAAATCATCAATTTTGCATTTTAATAAGTTTTGGAAATGGCAGTTATTTTGGCCTCAATGGCCTGTACACATAAAAGCAGGGCCACAAGCTTGCTCACCATTTTTTTAAACATATGAATTGGTCTATTTAATTCCATCTGATCACGTGGTTTGAGGAGGAAGGAAGGGGGAGGGGAGGAGAGGGGAGGAAGGGGGGAGGAGGGGGGGGAAGGGGGAATAATCATAAACTAAGTGGAGATGAAAATACATGAAGGTAAACTAGAGTTAGTCATATTTAGATATAAGTGTCTTTTTTAACTTATCAAATAATTTTACCAGTTTTATGCTTTTTATAGAATGGCATATTTGATTCCAGAACTTAATACCATTAGATACAATGGAAGCGTTTGAAAAGGTCAGAATTTATGGGAAGAAAATAAATGATGGGAGACCCTGGTGTTGTGGGAATGTATATCATGAATAAAGAAAAAGTAATCCTTGAAAATATTTGGTAATTGTTGATTAACAAATTTGAAACTGGTGTCTGTGGTATGAAAAATATTAAGAAAACATAATCTGGTAAAAGATTCAGCATTGGCAAATATCCAAAGCAAATATAGGCAGCATGATCATTTACCCATCATTCGAAAGTGGAGCAGACCGGCTCTGCTGCCTGGAAGACAGGGGACCCTTTATTCATCTTGCCTTGGTTATATATTATTCAGTGCCTTGGGTAAAAATTGTTCAGTGCATGGACACAATAAGCTCTTAAACTTTTGTTTATCAAGGTATTTAACATAATAATCTGGTATGTACTTTGCATGCAATTCATGGAAGAAAGGGCAAATAAAAATAAATTAGAATTTGTCATCAATTTATTCAGAGACCAAAATTTACAAATTCTTTGATTGTATGGAATCTTTTTCTTGCGTCCAACATTTACCTTAATTTCAAGGGTATTGCAACGTAGTTTGGCAATAAGCTTTCTTAAATAAAAGTTATTGATGAGAAACGTATAAGGTTCTACATAACTTTCTGCCTTCAAAATAATATATGACCGGAGACTGTCCAGAGTTTTCATCACTGATCCAGTTTTGTCTATTCATATCTATAATCCTTTGCTTAGAAATATGTAAAATTGATTTTTCGTTACCAACACCCTGATTATTCCAACCAAAACCAGAAGAACAAAGTAAAGTTTTAATCCTTAACCTCAAGACGGTAGATTATTAGAAGCTAAGCGGAATTGTTCATGGTAACTAAGCTTAGTATACCTATCCTCCGTATGTCTAATAACACGCAGCCAATACTAAATAAGCTTTAGAGACGACTGAAATCTGAAAGATGCTCTCACAAGTTCACCTAATGCAAGAATATTAATACAGTTAAATGGAAGACCAAGCAAATATTCATGGAAATTATTGTAAACACTTACTGTATGATACTTGCATGTGGATTACTACCCCATAGCTCCGCCCCATATGTTAGGATAGGCATTATTTTTGCATCAAAGATTTGGAACATACTACTAACTGGCAAATCTAGTGTTTTAGCTATCATTTTCTTTAAATTATATATCGCCCTCTTTGCTGAGCAGCCCAAGTTTTCTTATGCAGCAGTCCATACACCCTTTGGAGTAAATCCTAGCCCAAAATAAGTTTAACAATTAATATTCTTAAGCAATTTTCTCCAGAAGTACCACTTATCTGATCTTGCTAGATAACCGCCCTTCCTGAAAACCAGTGTCTTAGTTTTCTCGCAATTGAGTGTAAGATCATTTGAGTCGCATTATGTTTCAAGGACATTAAGAAGCTTTTGTAAAGAATAGGCACTCTCAGCGAAAATTACGAGATCATCCGCATACAAGAGACAGCATACATTTGTATCAATAATCTTGATACCAGTATACGTTGAACGATTAAGGCAATCTTCAATATCAGTAATAAAAATAGAGAACAAAATAGGTGAGAGATTACACCCCTGCCTAACCCCTTTAGTACAACTGACGAATGGAGTTAAACCGTCTTGACATTTTACACATGATTTTACATATTTATACATTGCAAGAAAGATATCAAAAAACCTGCCAGGTATACCCAAGCTACAGAGTTTATGAAACAAAACTTCCCAGTTGATACAATCGAAAGCTGCTTTAAAATCCACTAATGCAGTAAATAGTTTTCCACGTGGTTTACGAAGGGCTATGCTAATGGCTGAATGAAGTACAAACCAGCTATCAATTGTGGAATAATTGCAACGAAAACCGGCTTGTGCGTAAGACAAAATGTAATGGTCTTCTAGCCAATTGGTCAACCTTTGCGTCAAGATTTTGTAAATAATTTCTTAAGCACGCAAAGAAGTGTTATAGGCCTGTAGTTTGCAAGAACACTTTTTCTACTTTTTTTATAAACAGGATTAATAACCCCGACCTGCCACATCTCTGGATAGATGCCGAAGAAAAAACACGTTTGAAATAGCTTATGAATTAAACTAGTGAGGTCAGAATGAGTATACTTGATAGCCTCAGGCGGAATACCATCAATGACACTAGCTTTACCTGATTTGAGCGTTTTTATTGCTTTTATAACCTCATCCAATTTTATATCAGAATTTAACATATCGTTATTAGTAAAGTTCATCTCACGATCAATCATGTAATGGCTTCTATCATAAATATCATTACTACAAACACTGCCATCAAAAAGCGATTTAAAGTAGAAAAACCAATCATTACTAGTTACACAATTGTATATCTTTGAAAAAAGACCAGAAATTCCTACTATCCTTTTGCCTAGAGGCATTAAGAAAGTCATCAGTTTGATTGAAAGTATAATTTTTCTTCTTGAGAGATAAATAGTTATGGTAGCATCATCTTGAATCAGAATACTTTAATAGTGTGGGACTGACGTGTCCTCACTTTTATAGTGTCTCAGCACCCTCGCTACGATTGACTTAAAAGCACGACAATCACTATCAGACCAATAATTGGCGTTACGGTCACCATATGCAGTTACATTATTTACAATATTCTTGCGATCATACACAAAATCTAAAATGCTAATTATACGCGTCACGCTAGAATCAACAGTATAACAATCCAGATCCTCAGTAATATTAGCAAGCACACAAACATTTTCCTTTAAGGACTCAAGAGTTTCCACGGACCATGCCAATTTACTAAGAGGAACACAATAAATGTTATTATCAGAATCATCAACATTTTCAACCTCAACTTTTTGTGCACTGAGACAAAGATTAAAAATAAGTGGTAGGTGGTTAGAATTAAACATTTCTCCAACATGGAAGTTCGAGATTACATTTCTATCAAGTAAAATAGTTGAAGCCAATACATAATCAATGACGCTACTACCAGTTCTGCAGATATATGTAAAGCTCCCCATGGCTTGGTATGGTGGGAACCTGCCATTACATATCTTAATAGAAGTAGATTTACACAAATCCAAAGGTAATTTACCATAGGTACAGTATTACATTCTTTATCTACAGAAAATCACACAGTATCATCAACCCCTTCATTACAAAGATTGTCATCAAGATTAGGAATAAATGCGGATATTTCACAGAAATCTGGAAACATTGCCGTACGGGCGTTAAATCACCAACGATAAAAAAACGCAATCTTCATAAATACTATTTAATACAACCATATCCTGCTAGAGTCGATCAAAAACTGAGTCATTTGCACAATCTGATGACTCAGGGGAATGTAAACAACACATACAAAAATCAAAATATTCTCTTCAGAAAGAGGTAAATCGGATCCAAATGTGGGTTTTAGCTCCAAGATTGTCCATCAAATGTAGTTGCAAATGATATTTGTAAAAATGGACACACCACCAGAATCTCTTTGAGCACCAACTCTACGCTCTAACAATAGAACATTCCAAATATCCATCTAAATTAAATTGACGAGCATTCCCCATTATAAGGACACAGGATATCAAAAGATTTCAGAAATTTACAAGTATCTGGGCAATTAGCTTGCATCGCAAACCTGTGACATTTCAAACCAGAAATTTCAAGTTTAATAAAGAATGTGAATATTGGTTGTGGTCATCAATTCGAAAATCGTGTCTGTAACTGGATTGGTGGTCTCTAACGGGGAAGAAATCAGTTATTAAGCTTTGTCTTCTCTTACCAGTGTATGATCACCTTGTTGGTTATTAATCGGGCTCCGGTCACACCGTTATTTAGTTTTCTTTATAGTTTTTTTGGCATCGTCCCATACAAACACGGTCCCTTCAATGACAATCTTGTCAAAACGGATAAAACTTTCTTTCCATTATCACGTGCTTCTTTCAGGAACTGCATAAGATTTTTGCGTAACTCACGAGTGCGCTTGGTAAAGTCTCCGCTCTCACGAAAAGCTGTGGACTTCAGCTTTTTGATTGCTTTTTTGAAAATCTTTTCTTTATCCTTGTATCTCAAGAATTTAACAATTACCGGACGTGGCTGGGATCTGGAGGGTAGTCGATGGCTTCTTTGGATCTCAATTGACTCAGGGTTTAGATGTAGGTTATCTTATTTAATCAATACTTTGACCTTTTTCTCAGTTCCTTTCCAAGTTTCATTCTGCTCTTCAGGAATGCCATAAAATAATAGATTCTCACAACGTGACTGCGACTCCAACTTGTCATTTTGCACTTCAAGATCTTTTACTTTAGTTCTGAGTTCAACATTTTCAGCCTCGAGAGCATTTTGGAAGTCCTCAAGCATTATCTCTACTATTTCTCAAATACTTATATCTCTAGATATGTTGTCCACGTTTTGATTTAACTCTGAAAGGTTATCAACACCTACAATCACTATAGAAATATGCAGGTCGATAAGTCTCGCCTGCTTTGAAATAATTATGTATATGTTAAATGAAGAGAAAATGAACATTTTTCATTAAAATATTAAAATATTTTGTTATGTAATTCACCTAATTAATATGCAATCATCAGCTCTAAACATTAAGAAAGAGCATTTGACCACTAACTCACTTCTCATGATCATCCATCATACTGTTTATGAGAAATCAGAAGAAATGTATTTTTCTTTATTATGCACATTAGCTAATTAGTATGCACACACAATTCCCCAATCAGGTTCATTTTGAAAATAACTTTAAACCTTAATCCCTGTGCCAAGTTTCATGAATGTGCATCTCAATTAATGAGTTCAGGTTAAACATTTGTTGGACGCTAACAATGACGCCAACGACAGGACGATCCCTTAGTGTCTCCTTCTGCTTCGCAGGGAAGACAAAAATGAATTGAATCTGCCTAAATCTACTGAAAATCTACAGTTTGTTTGTTTGGTGAGGTGAAACTGTGCCAGAGAGATTAAATTATGACATAGGTGGGAAAAGGTTGAAGAGAAAGTGTGGAGTATAGGAAGTAGGTACGAAAGAAGAGGTTGGGGTATATTTATAGTGATGTAGGAAGAAGAGGAATTTTGGGGTCAAGTTTTTCAGAAGAGATTAGAAATAGAATTGAAAGGGTTGAGGGAAGCTCTGGGAGGGTGGGGAGTGGGGATTCTAATGAGGATATGTCTATGAGGATATCAGACGTCACATTGTTCATGTATTTCATTGATGTTATGAACACCATGAAATTACATATAGTTTAGAGCAATTACTACATCCATGAAAACACCAAGTTGCTGATTCACTTATCTATGGGAGCAATATCTACTGCATTCAAAGCTCTTATAAAAGTCAAGATAAAGTTTTAAAGGAGCTGGTGGCCGAAAAGTGAGGGCAATATTTAAAATGAGTCTCACACTAAATCGAATACCTTTGTGGTATGGAATATCATAAATATAACTAAATCCAGACCAGAGTACTCACAATTTGTACGTGTTTTCCCATTTACTTTTTGGTATTTGTTCGCTTGCTCGTGATGGGTGAAAGATTTTGTAAAAGCAGACCGTGGGATGCAACTTCTATTGGTTAAAATCTACATAAATTAGCAAAGCTAAAGTCCTGACTTTTCGGCTGCCAGTTCCTTTAAGCCAAAAGCTAAGTCGTCATCAAAATTAAACAAAGAATTCGATTCCCTGAAATTCAAGTCTCTAGGTCAAGGATTCTTAATTAAATTTTTCGAAGGGCCGTCATTTCACAACAGCTTCAGGCCCTGGGCTAATCGCGTGGCAAAACCAGCATCATGTGACAAACAAAACCTGTCAAAACAATTCCTGAATACAAATAAGTTGATAGCGTGTGCAATTAGAAGGATGTCTGCGGTTCTCCTATCCACCTTCCTTTGACAAGCTGGGAGCCCAGTTTATAGCAGAATTAAAGATAACATTTTATTTGATAAGCCACAATGTTTTAGTGAGCTGATCTGCCTAGAAAAAAATCAAAATAATCTAGTATTTTGCAATTTTTACCGATCTCTTTTGGATTGATCTCACATTGCATTAAATAATGACTATTGGTCACAGGCCAGATTGGATTGTCTGGCAGGCCAGATTGGCCCGCGGGTCCCTATTAAGAATCGATGCTGTAGATGTTGTTTACGCATGTAATCCTTAGAATCAAAATGCAGACTTTCAGAATCTCTGTATCTATTGCGGAGAAATTGATGGCTTTCAAAGCTCCTACAACAATGATTAATTTCCGATATGAATAAACTTGACAATGTTTTGTTGTATCTAGACAGAAAACTACCATATGAAAACAAAGCACTCCTCATGTATTATTCCAATTCAAGTCATGATATCAAAAATAAGGAAATGGATTCTCTTAAAGTAACAACCCTGTCAACAATCGGTTTATGATGCTTTGATCATTTTCTCCATAATTACAATGCTTGATTGATACCCTACACACAACATTAGCCAAGCAATTATGCTTTGATCATTTTCTACATAATTACAAGTGCTTGATTGATAACATACACACAACATTAGACAAGCAATTAATGTAATCTATGTTTGATTGCTATGCTCACATCACTCTTAAAGGAATATTCCTATAGATTTTCATTTTTTCATATATTGAGACAAATTTAAGAAACAAAGTGGTGAAAAAACTATGTTAATATCTTATTCCATTTAGAAGTTATGAAATTATGAAGTAGTTTTGAATTTGGACAAAAGTGACTGATTGGCAACATTTGTGATGTCATAGAGACAATTTCAACAAAATGTCTTTTGTATTTCTTTATAAATGATTTGGATTTTTTTCTCATAGTAAATGTGATGTACACCAAGAAAAGAACAAAATGCTTTCTTGTAAATTATATATTCCACCCTATCTCTATAATGAACCAAAAATGCTGTTTGATAATGTAAAAAAAAGTGTGATTAAATTTATTAGAAATACATAGGAACTGTGCTGGAATTGCCTTGATGACATCACCAACCTGAAGAACATAAAACGAAATAAGATAATAACATAGTTTTCTCACCACTTTGTTTCTACAAATGTTCTCTATCATATATAAAAAAAATGAAAATCCATGGGAAAATTCCTTTATGCAAGCAAATTAATTTCGATTAAAGGAGTTCTGGGTCAGGGGGATTTTGAAACGGTACAGGTCTAATCTTTGATACTCGTTTCCTTGAAAAATTACTCTTGTATAAGATATAATTCTGATTAATTCCAACATTCTTATCAACAGTTTTCAGAACCATCACATGCACAAAAGTGTGTTAGAATATTTTTGAGACTCCAGAGAAATATGCCCTCCCTTTAGGGCCCCCAGCTCTGTTAAAAGCCCTGGTGCAGATAGTTTTCCAAAACAACATACATTTTTTTAGCAATATTTGAACTTAGAGCAAATGCTTTTTTTTCAAAATGGATTTCTATTGTCAAAATGGACTGGAATAAAGCCTTCACATTACCATTATAGTCCTTTTTTGGTACTGAATAAACTCTGCACCAGAATAGCAAGCATACAATCTGTTAGATATTCTGGTACATAGTTTATCAAGTACCAAAAACGGAGTATAACGGTAATGTGAAGGCTTTATTCCAGTCCATTTTGACAATAGAAATCCATTTTAAAAATAGAAGCTGTTTAGAGTGCATACCTCTGTCCCTTGTTCACTCCCCATCCCAATATAATCTACCTCAGAAATCCTGGGCCCACCAAGATATATCCCCAAAGAATCTATTTCTTAATTTTGATCTGTATTACCATTTGAATTCTAACAACTGTACTGTACTTCAGGATCTACCTTCTAGTTGATTTCTTCCACGGCTATAATTGTTTTCAGTTTTAGTACCTTGCCAACGAAGTTGGATGCAGGTTATGTTTTCGCCTATGTCTGCATGTTTTCTGTCATCAAGATATCTCAAGAACTGATAATTGGATTTGGGTTCAATTAGTGTGTAGTTTTGTAACTGATTAAGGAGGTGATTAAAATTTGAGACATATTGGAACAAGGGAAGGGTGCAAATGGGGGTGGGGACATGTTTTTGCCTTTGTTTGTCTGTCATCAAGATATCTCAAGAACTGATGATTGGATTTGGATTAAATTTGGTGTGTGGTTTTGTTACTGCTTAAGAAGTGATTAAAATTTGAGACATACTGAAACAGAGGAAGGGTGGAAATGGAAAGGGGGGTGTGGGACATATTTTTGTCCTGTCATCAAGATATTTCAAGAACTGATGATATTATTTGGATTAAATTTGGTGTGTGGTTTATTATTGCTTAAGGAACAAGGTATTCATACAAGAAGGGAAGGGTAGAATTTGAGGGGTGGGTATGTTTAGGGTAAGGTCTGTCAAGACACAGTTGAAACTTCCCAATGGAATGTGATGAACAATGAATTCATGCCATGAAAAGAATCCAACCATCAATTTTCTTGACTTTTGAAAATTAAATCAAGTGGCCACTAAATCAATGTAGTAATAAGAACAATTGGTTTCAGACATGAATGGAAACTGATGGAAAGTGAATCCTTACTGAATGGAACTCAAACAATGAATGTTTTGCCTGAATGAAACTAAAAACAATGATATGGTCTTGGAAGAAATCAGTCAAAAGATAATCTTCAAGTGTTCAGAATGCAAATTATCCTTACAGATCAAAACTGGGGAATAAATCTTGGTGGGTCTAGGATTTCTGAGGTAGATTATAGTGGGTATGGGGATCGAATGAACTCTAAAACTATTCTAGGCATGTTGGAATTGCAACGGGGGGCGCAGGTATGCGCTCTACAGAGTGCTGCTATTCTACAATCGTAGCCAAAAGTAGTTGGGAAAAATCCCCACTCCGCTCAATCAATGTTGAAAGTGCATTTTACCATGTTTGTTGCAAAGTGCACAACACTAAAAGAGGAGAGGTGGGGGGAAATGAAGTTTAATAGTGTTGAGCGGTTTTGTCCCAACACTTTTGGTTACGATTGTAGTTTATAGGCTGTTTTACTCAGAAATCAATACTCTTTTTCTTAAGCAGTTTAAACAGCAAGTTGACCTTCTTAGTTGTCCATTGACCTTTAACCTAAATCAATCAACAATTTAAAGGAGCACTAGACTGAACAATGAGGGCGTATTTTTAGTGGGTTCCAAATCAAATGCTTATCTTACATGCAACGGTATAGCAATTTTCAGGTTGATATAAATATTCAAGTGACCTTTGCCCTCCATTGTCTGTGGGCTATGAAGGCATGAAGTTTATCAATTTGTTGTGGATAATATATCTGTGCAATTTGCAAAAATAGTACCTTCACTTTTCGGTCTAGTTTTCCTTTCATTTTGAAGGTAGGCCTACATGGATGTGTAGAGCAAAAAGTAGCTAACTTGCTTTAAAATCTATTAAAAACCATGGAAGTTGATCATTTTACAGCATTTTCAAACCTCAGGCATTAAAATGCAAATTTGTATGCAAATTTTGTGATGAATTACATGGCAACCATGGTATTTTATTTTGTAAATCCTGTCTTTTTTAAAATGTCAATACTCTTTTAATTGATGCAGCAAATACTGACCAAAAGGTTTGGAGTAAAGCAATGAATTATAGAAACTTGAAAAACAACAATTTTAAAACTGCAAGAGTATGAATTCTCAAATAAAATTAAGCTAATGACATAAAAATGTCCTAAAATATAAAAAGCAAACAGTTGCAGTCACTTGCAAAATAAGACCAATAAATACATCACAAATAGTAGAATATTAGCACTCTTTAGAGTGCATACCTCTGCCCCATTGCAATTCCAACATGCCTAGCATAATTTTAGAGTTCATTTTATCTCCATACCCAAAATAATCTACTTCAGAAATGCTAGGCCCATCAAGATTAATCCCCAAGTTTTAATCTGTAATGATCGTTTGTAATCTGAACATTTGAAGATTATCTTCTGTCTGGATTTCTTTCAAGGCCATACCATTGTTTTCAGTTTTATTCAAGTAAAGCATCAATGTTTGAGCTCTATTCAGTCAGGATTCACATTCCATCATCTTCCGTTCATGGCAGAAACCAATTGTTTCATTTTCTTTGATTCCAGAGAACACTTGATGTAAGTCTCTTAAAGTCCATAAAATTGATTGTTTGGATCTTCATTCAGAGCGCAAAGTCATTGTTCAGCACATTCCTTTGGAAACTTTTAACTTAGTCTTGACGACTTAGTTTTGACAGATCTCCTCCTAAAACATCCCTCAATTTCTGCCCTTCCCCTGTTCCAATTAGTCAAAAAATTTAATCACTTCTTCCTTAATCAGTAACCAAACCACACACTAAATCTAATCCAAATCTAACCATCAGTTCTTGAGATATTTTGATGACAGACAAACAAAGAGGGTAAAATATGTCCCCACCCCCCATTTGTACCCTTCCCCTGTTCCAATATGTCTCAAATTTTAAACACTTCTTCCTTAAGCAGTAACAAAATTACACACCAAATTCAATTGAAATCCAATCATCAGTTTTGAGATATCTTGATGACAGACAAACAGGGTGAAAACATGTCCCCACCCCCATTTTCACCCTTTCCCGTCCCAATATATATCAAATTTTAATCACTTCTTCCTTAAGCAGTAACAAAAGCACACACCAAATTCAATCTAAATCCAATCATTAGTTCTTGAGATATCTTGATGTCAGCAGGCAAACAAACAACAGACCCTTTCCCTTGAAAACATAATCACTTCTTCCATCTCACAATTATCAGTTCTTGAGATATCTTGATGGCAAACAAGGCAAAATAAATTGATAACATAATATGAAATGCTATATGATAACATCTATGACTGTATAATTGACATTGTTAAGAAGAGCTTAAATCTAAATTATTCAAAACTGCCCACTAATTCAATATCAGTCAGTGGCCCCTGTAAGATAGTTGTAAAAGTGAATGAAATTATTTATACTGAGTTTTCTGTCGTTAACCCTTACTCTACCACATGGCCATTTTGGGTGCCCCATTTCGACCCGCCTCCCAAGCGGGTTTTCAAAAAGGTGATGGTAGAATAAGGGTTAAGAGGTCTCTGATATTGATAAAATAGTAAAGTTGCAGCCAGGGTTCTAGCTAGCATTTACAGGAGTAAGAGTACTTCCATAATAAAGTGGTAGGGATGTGCAGCCCATGAACCCCAAAACACACCTGCGGTATGACAGTTTTTGGTCCGGTCCAGACCCCTAGCTTTGCTGTTTCACATGGTGCAGCCTACCCGCCCCTCCATGGGCCTGCCCTGCCCCCCTGGGAATCTGCCTTGCCCCTCATGAGAATTTTTTTACAATTTTTTTAAACTTAATAATTTTAATTAACCTTATAAATAAAATACCTTACATGGATACATAACACAGAATAATAGCATAGTAAGTAATTGTCCTGTTTGGCTCATGAATGGTCCTTATCAGTCAGAATAGTTTCATTCTAAGGTAAGATTATAGCTAAAATCCCAGAGCTTCTTCACCATGGGATTGAGCCTCGACTCCACGGCAAAAAACATGCAGTGCATCATGTGCACATTAATGTACCCCTCAACAAGTCTAGCACCCTGCCCTATTTTAAATCAAGCTAGGGGTCTGGTACATATAATATGAAATTATATGACATTGATACCTGCAGTATGAAAGTAGTTCATTTTGATACATACTGTATTTTAATCAATGTTGTTTCAAAATTGCACCAGCAGTATAAAATTAACAACTGAATGAGGCAGTATAAAAAGTATGAAAAAAAACATGCTTTAGCGGTACATATATATACCTCATATATGGAAGTTCCCTCCCTTCAGGAGGAGGAGGGAAGACTCCCTCATATATTGCGACCTGAAATGTACACTTAAACACCATAGAATTGGTTTGCTCACATTATCCCAACCCCCACCCGGGATACTTGAGACCCAGTCATGTCTCAAACCAGGGAGTTGATAAGAACTCCCTGACCTGACTGGCTTTCATTCATGTTTATAGCAAAATATTGTTTAACCCCAGAATCACATAATGAAGGAAAAATCACAAAGAGACACATGAGGGGCATGTCTAGCTTTTAGTTTTGGCCTTCAAGTTGTAGATTATAGATTTGGTCCAAACTTAACGATAATTCAGCAGATTTAAATACAAAATGGCAATTAACATCTCTGTTCTGAATGGTTCATTTGATATTCAGTTTATCATTTTCATGGCTTTTTTTTTTTTTTTTTTTTTTTTTTTTTTGGGGGGGTAGGCCTTTTTAGGGGAATAGGCAACCAATAGGCCTCCTTTAGACACACCACTGAAAGACACCCCTGCAATATACCCAAGTCTACAGCAGAGGCTAATAGTGTATCCCACACTAACCTTTAATATATATAATTTTCTCTGCTGCTTCATGCTTTTCTAACCACTGTGTGTGTAGGCCAATTATGTATAGTAAAATTTCAATATTTATACAACATAAGCAGAAAAATGCATTTATATTAGTCATGCAAAATAAAGTGTTTTCACCGGTCCTAATGTAGGAGTAAAAGATCAGGAGATGGTGAGCGAAATAATTGTTGCTGTACTGGCAGGTGTTTGTGTTCCTGCCCACACCCCCAAGTTCTGTTTATGTTGAGATGCAGAAGTCCTAAAAAGGCTAATAGCAAATTCATTTGTGTTAAAAAGTGTTGACTTTTACAATCCAAAACGAATGTCATCATTAATTGGAACTTTGTCATTGTGGTTTGCTCAAAGTCACTTTTGAAGTTTAAGTAATGAGCATTTAAGATTTATTAATACTCAATGAGGGACAAGGCAGATAAATCATTGCAGAATGGATTATGTACAGTACATAAATCAGGGGTGTAGCCATTTTGGATCAGGAGAAGGGGGGGGGGGGTGATTGAAGAAGAAAAAGAAATTGCTAATGGTGTAAAAAAAATCAAAAATTGTGTCTAAATAGCTTTTAAACTGTTTAGAGCCTTAGGTTAAATTTTACTGAAGAGGCTTTTTCTGGACCTTTTAGCAATGTCATAGGACCTTTTTGGGCAGCCGTTGGGGGGTGGTAGAACAACCTGGTTGACCTCCCCTGGCTACTCTCATGTCCATTGTAGGTTAGACTAGTAAATGAACGTATACTTATTGCCATTTTATACAAAAGAGAATGTTGACACATGAAATGTTCACTTGCATGCAGGGCTGGCATTTCAGGATTATTAGAATAATTGCCAAACAGTCAGGGAAACTAATGGCTGTCAGATGATTAACAAAATATATTACCTGACTTCAAAGTAGTTTTTTCACATTTCTGTTTGTATTTTTGTCCTCTAGGTACACAGATTCAACTGCTCCCCTAATCCCTTATACTCTCTACGTATTCTATAAGCCGTAGGAAATATGTAGAGAGAGAGAGAGTTGAACACACAATTACAATGACGGGGTCGTCGCCTGCGTATTCGGTTATGATAGTACAAATGCTATCACGAAACGCTTAATACGACCTGGACGAGAACACAGGTACGACGTACGGACAGACATAACATCGACAACCAAGTCAATGTCCACGGCCTTTGATAACCAGTTGTGGTGCACTGGCGTGTCTACCCACCCCAGAATTGAACCCGGGGCATATGTATAGAACTTTTGGGTTTATTAGTTGTTCTGCTCCTTAAAGTTTCAAACAGTCAGACCCGACCTGATACATAGCCAGGTCGGGTCAGATTTTTCCTCTTTATTTTCTTTATTCTGAAAACCTTAGTTGTAGTGGAAGTTGGTGCTGAGTATCATATTAGCAATGGATGAAGTCCTTATTGTGTGGTTATTTTAATTAAGATAAGATGGTCTCACTCTTTGCTACAGTAAGTTTGTGGTTATGATTTGCTGGAACAAATCTTTAAGGAGAAGGACAAATCATGTATACTTTGCAGAAATGCTTTTAACTGATGCTACAGTATTTTGTTGAATGCTCCACAAGTGCACGATCACAGGTTACTAAATGTGAAGATTGGGTTTACACAAATCAAGCATAAATCTCATTGTTTTAAAGAATGAAATTAATGAATTGAAAAATTAAAATGCATAAAAGTCTGGAACACAAACAAGATACATATGGAAGAATCCTAGTATAGTGGTAAATTGCTATCTAGAGTTTAATGAAGTATGTCTACTATGTGTTTCTTATTATTTTTCATTAATTTTTTTTATATTCTTGGACTTATATTTCAAACACAAAAATTTAACAAAAATATTTTAGTTAAAATTTTTAAACCAATTCTATAAAATCATCAAAAAATCTTCAAATTTTTAGTTAAAGGAATAAAGTTGTATTACCAAAATACATTTTGACAAAGTGGCAGCGTTATACTAGGATTTGACTGAAATATGGATGCGATTTTCGCACATCTTCCTCCTGTTGAAAATTCTGTTGGGAGTTTGGCAAACACTGTATGTCAAGCACCGTCGAATGTATAATGCACTGCATCATTAAATATGTAAGGTTGATTTATTGCCTCGCTTCATCTGGAGGCATTAACTAGGAATGTGATATTCCCTGCATTAACAAATGAATTAGCTTACATAAACAGGTTCATGTGGGAAATTGCTAAATTTTTTTTTACATTTGCTAGGAAAGTATAAAAGATCATAACTTTAGGAAGGTAATAAAATTGTAGGAGGGGCATTTAAACATTGAGGGGCACCTTATGACCCAATCATATTAACATAAACATTCTAGTTCCTAATTGCATTATGCAAATAAACACCAGTGTTGTTATTACAGCATGTTTTACTGCAAGATTGGAAAGAACGACATTGCAACATTAGCATAGGGGATCACTTGAAAGTAACAGCTATGATTAAACCCAGTCACACAATCACTTCAAAGCAAGTTTCAAGCAGAGTAGTCTTGGAACTTGGAACAAAGGGGTCTTGGCAAGGGGACCTAGGGGTAGGGGGACCTTGGGGCAGGGAGACCTCAGGGCAGGGGGACCTCAGGGCAGAGGAGAATTCGGGGCAGGGGGGGACAGAAAATAAAGTGAAGGCACTTTTTAACAGTAATTCAAAGGCACTTTTCTTTTTCAGAAAGAAGAACTTTTTGTCAGAGCTTAGGCAGGATTTGGGGGAGCAAGACTGCACTTGCCACACCCCAATTTTTTTCAAAATGTATACTTTTGTGTAAATATTTTTTGGTATCTTAGCGTGATATTTTTTCTCCCGTTCCCACTTTTGACTTTTCCCCCCACCTTTCGGTAGAAAAGTCTCGCTCATGGGTTTGAGATTTGGAATCCAGGACAAATGTTGGCAATTGTCCATTGGGCAAATGAGGTAAAAGGCCTACTTTTGAAACTTATTGCTTTGATAATAATTGTGACCATGCCCCCTCTCCCCTTTCTACCACTGCCCTCGGTGTCAGGCCCTGGTAAATGACATGCTTTAATTGTGTCAAATAAATACTGAATTTATGTTACATCTTCTATCATGTACTATGTAGGATTTGTGAATGAGTGGATTTCTATAAGTTTTTGGGCCCCTCATGCCCCGTCCACCATCAACTTACACCTAGGGCACCTCCCTAGAGAGGTTACATACCCGTGTTTGTAAAGAAAACATATTGTGTAGCTCTGTAGTACATTTAGTGTCCTTGCAATCCATGAGTAATTTCGGTTTGGTTTGTTGACGTTTAACGGCACTGCGACAGCCAGAGTCAATTGTGCCAAGCGGGTATCATGGTGTAAGAGTTAGGATAGTGGGGAAATGGAAGGTAATTTACAACTACAACAACAACCAACAACAACAACCCCTACCTCCCGTCAAGGCATAGGCATAGTTCAAATATGGGGCATTCAGTCACAAATGCCACCCAAAATTAACTGCCCCAGGATTCTCCTGTTGGCATTTAACAAAACAAGTCAAGAGGACTGATCCTGGAGAATTCCAAGCAAAGTGGAACAGCACAGAGTTTCCCACATAATGTAAGTCACACGTAATAACCCAGGGTTTTCCTGTGGGCATCATGTATCACATGACTCAACTAGAATGTCTCAAAGGCACATACACAATGAATACGCAAATACTATGACGGGTTATCACCTACTTATATCGGTTATGATAGCAATGCCATCACGAAACGCTTAATATGACCGGACGAGAACACATGTACAACATACGAACGAACATAACATCAACAACCAAGTCAGTGTCCATGGCCTTTAATAACCAGTTGTGGTGCACTGGTTGCATGGCAACCCACTGGGAATCGAACCAGCGATGCTAGCTTGTCATACCAACGGTTCAACCACTAGAGAAAGGAGGTCTCATAAAGGATCTCTAAGGAGCCTTATATCACACAAGTACACTTTTACGCTGTGGACTGTTCTCGCTTATCTCCAGATCGTGATCCCCCGAATATTACACCAGCTTCATGATTGCAGAAAAAATAATAGTCAAGTTATAACAGCATATTGCTACTGTGATTGCAGGTCACATGATCTGTATTCACACACATGTTTGGAGAATCTCATCAGTGGATCTGATGGTCTGCTCCGGATCATGATTATACCCACAACTAGGATCAAGACAACGTGACTGTGATCAGTTCCGGTGAGCATTCTCACATTAAACTAGAACGGTACATACCGTCATGGTTTGCATGTCCATGCATATTGCCACCCATATCATATGACCTGGCTAATTATAAAGATGGCATCTAACACTAAGTCCCACATGGCATCCCATGTCCCATCCCATGTCCCACGTGGCATCACATGTCCCACGTGGCATCCCATGTCCCATGTGGCATCTCATGTCCCATGTGGCATCCCATGTCCCACGTGGCATCCATGTCCCACGTGGCATCCCATGTCCCACGTGGCATCCCATATCCCACTTGGCATCCCATGTCCCACATGGCATCCCATGTCCCACATGGCATCCCATGTCCCACATGGTATCCCATGTCCCATGTGGCATCCCATGTCCCACGTGGCATCCCATGTCCCACGTGGCATCCCATGTCCCACGTGGCATCCCATGTCCCATGTGGCATCCCATGTCCAACGTGGCATCCATGTCCCACGTGGCATCCATGTCCCACGTGGCATCCCATGTCCCATGTGGCATCCCACATGGCATCCCATGTCCCACGTGGTATCCCATGTCCCAAATGGCATCCCATGTGCCACATGGCATCCTACCCCATGTCCCGCATATGACATCCCATCCTATCCTTTGTCACACATGGCATTCCACCATATCTCCGACATGTCATTCCACCGTATGTCCCACATGGCATTACACTAAATGTCCCACATGGCATCCCATCCTATGACCCACATGACACCCAACCCAATGTCCCACATGGATCCCATCCCATGTTCCAAATGGCTTCCCACCATATCTCCCACATGGCTTTCCAACATACAGTACATGTATGTCCCACATGGCATTCAATCATATGTCCCACATGGCATTCCACCATATATCCCACATGGCATCCCACATGGATTCCATCTTATGTCCCACATTAATCCAACCATATGTCCCACATGGCATCCCTCTCTGTATCCCACATGGCATCCCTCCCTGTATCCCACATGGCATCCCTAACTATGTCACCCATGTTATCCCATCTTATATTTCCACATCAGTGGCTTCCCACCTGATGTCCAACATGACTTTGGGTTTGTATTTAAGGAGACGGTCCCTGGGCATTTTGCTTACTTTCTTGAAGGCATCTTGAAAGCAGGGGTAATTGCAGCATAACAAATAATATATCAGGGTAGTGGCTTGGAGTGTGAAGTCGTGGTGGTCTCAACAGATACACCTGTTGGCTAAACACAATAGATTTCCTAACACGAAGGGGGTGGTAGCTATTGTAATCTAAATAGGTATGCCGATCAGTGGGCTTGAAAAAGACAGATGTTCGGATCATACCCTCGAATACAGGATATCCCTTGTCACACATGGCATTCTACCATATCTCCGACATGGCATTCCACCGTATGTCCCACATGGAATTCCACCATGTCCCACATGGCATTCCACTAAATGTCCCACATGGCATCCCATCCTATAATACAGGATCATTCAGATTTTGTTGCAGAAGCTAAACGCCAGCTTGAGGACACCAATTTTTACACTCTCCAACTGCAGATCCCACTGCCAACCATATTTGTGAACACAGAAGTACAGCCGCCACTTTCGCACCCAACCTTTTGCACTGACATCGAAGAACTGATACCTCAAGACCCCAAGCCTGGCTATTTCTACACGCTTCCCAAAACTCACAAAATAAAATCTCTTGCTCAACAGTGCCACAGTAGTTCCAATACCAACAAAGTACCACCAAAAATTCTGGCAATGGCACCCTCACTG
>JAIGNY010004475.1:600000-662500 GCA_020152595.1 Chiridota heheva
ATCTAAAAACATACTATAATTAGACGTCTACATCAATCAATATATCTCTTGATACGTCAGGAAAAGATTTTTTTCTCGATACAATGGACATTGTTCTCCCAAAATGACGTCAAAACCATCCATGCTGACAAACAATCAAATATTCAATAGTACGCACAGCTGTCCATAGCTGACTGTATTTCCGAAAAATGTTTACTTTTCTTTCTTACTGCAAATTTTTCAGATGATTTGAGTAATTTTTGAACTGACATTTTAGTTTTATAAACAGGGAGGTAGCACAGAACTAATTAAGCATTAATACACAGGGTTAAAGAGAATCCCAAGTAAGATAGCTAAATAAGCATTATTGAAAGGCTGGCATTTTACGAAGGAACAAGTTGAAGACATGTACATTTTGGTAGGTAAAATGTATATAATGAATATGTTTTGGCAGTAAATGTAGGACTTGGTAAGAATCGCTTTCAGAAAAGCTTTTTACCAATTTTTGGGGACTACTTTATCATACAGCAATAGTGAAAACAGTGCTATTGGATGAGAATATTTTGTACCTTTCGAATTCAGGCCTAAAAAGAAGGCCAAAATCTCAGGTGAACCATGGAGCTATTAACTGAGAGCTCCATGGGTGAACCCCCTAATGAAATTAGTCTCATCAAAAATAGTACTTTTAAGAAATGTGAAAATTCCCAAAACTCCTAATACTGTGTGGAATTCTCTTCGCAGTAACATGATGAAAATGTATACTCTGATACAGCAAATAGAATACAAATAATTCTAATTTGTCTTTGTTCAACATTTCTGAAGTGGCAATTCACAAGTTTCACCTGAACTTGAGCTAATTTGTAAGGCACCCATAGCAACCGAGTGGTTATATTTACATTTTAATTTCCATTTCTTGATGCAAAAAGGTCGTCATCTAAATACCAGAACATCAATGATGTTGAAGCTCAACATAATCACAAAAATGTTCAAAAGAGTAGTAAAGATGATATCAAAGGAACATGAAATGGTGAGTTGCCATTTTCAAGTCAAGTTTTGCATATATATAAATATATATATATATATATATATATATATATATATATATATATATATATATATTTATGGTTTACCATCATTTAATAATATTTCATATCAAGCAATTTATTCTTTGCAATATTCCCAATGATTATACTTTATCATTGTACATACTGTCTTTCAATTAGTTTTGTCTGAAAATGTGCCAATCATATGATGTGAAACCAAGGATATACAAACATTCTTGGTAAAAATAAACAATAAGCACGGCTTTCACACATGTCTGCTTCATGAGACCATGCCCCCAATCCAAAAGACCAAGTTATTTTCCATTAATGTGTAAATTTAGCTGGAGGCAGCTGATGTCAAACCAACGCTGTTTTAAAGATTCAAATGACTCTGTCTACGCAGGTCTTAGCTACAAATAATAATTTCCCTCCAGAAAAGGAGAAACCTGTGGAATTGGGATTGTTCCCCTGGATAAAAATATTTTTATCAGTCAAAAGATAATTAACAAGATATCTGTTATTAAGGTTGCATCTTCAATTTTGTTGTTAAATTTCCTCAAATGAAGAATAATTCCAATTTTTTTTTTTTTTGGGAGGGGTGGGAGTGGTGGGGGGGCCTTCCTCCAAATTACTAGGAGAAAAGAAGAATGTCTCCCACATTTTCAAAAGATTACAGTACTTAATTTGAAAGTTCAACTTAACTTAAAAAGGAAAGAAGTTTCATAAAACAATATGTTTTTTGGTCATTGGGTATACCTTTGATTGCAAAAAAACTTTTAAAAGTTTGCAAATTTACTTTACATTGTGACACCCTGGAATGACAAGTCACTCAGGCAATGATAATGAGCGAGGGTGATTAACAGGGACAGTATTCTATGCTGTTCACACAACAGAGGATATTAAGCACTGTAGTGAAAACAAAGCAGTATCTCCTTGGTGTCTTATCATTTCCTGGTGTGAATAGTCAGCTGTAGGCAATTATTTACACATCAGCACATATTTTCCAGTGATTGCAGATTTTCATGAAAATGATGAAAATGAAAATTGCTGTATTTCAGGTATGCAAACAGTAAATGAAAAACTGAATACACCCCACTCCATGTGGAGATGTTCATGCTCTTCAAGACTGCCAAATTTCAGATTTCTTTGGTCAAAAACCTCTGACTAAATACACTTCAAAAATGGGAGACAAAAGTTAACAGAAAATTCCCATTTTGAAGTTGAGCTAATACCTTTATTTCATTAGTAAGATGTCAATTTCTTCTCTCCTCCAAAAGATCTTATTGCAAACAAATGAGATGTCATACACCACCAACCAAGAACGGCAATTCACCGTATTCTGGTAGCAAGAAATTAACAAAGTGCAAATATTTGAAAACAGATATCGTATTCGACATATTAAACTTTACTCTACCACGCAGCGATAATATCGCCGTTTTGAAACTACCTTTTTCCAAAAATAAAATTGGGACCTTACCAACATTCTATAGGGGTGCAAATAGTTTCATTGCAAAGATCTCAGAAAGATCTTTCATAAAATTGCATTTTTTTGGGGGGGTCTATACTCACATTTTTTTGGCAAATTTTGTCCAAACATTAAGAAATTTACCTTTTTGTTTAAAATGTCCCGAAAAGTGCATATTTTTTAAAATTTTACAAAAATTGCTTAGAAAATAAATTTAGATATGTTCTTTTTATATATACTATATAGACAAGTTATATTGTCCAAATCTAATCACATTTTGCTCATACCTGGTCATTATTTTTAAATTATTTGTAAAATATGCAAAATGTTGTGATTTTTGGTAATTTTTTTACCCTTTAAAAAAAAAAATCGTGTGATTCACCCCTATATCGTAATGAAAAGTTTTAAACACCATTCTGTAGCGTAAACAACGTGCTTTCACATGGATTACTGCAATAAAAGATATACCCCCTTGATCGTTGCCAAAATGTTTTATAGCTACGTCACTCAAGTTATTTTAAGATTTTTTTTGACATTTACGTTGAGGCGACAGAAGAATGTGTATGTCGAATCTTGTTTGGAAGTGAAACTGAGGATTAGGAAAAGTCAGAAGGCTATCGCCAGTGATGGAGATCTTTTAGTACCTGGACCCAACCCAGAAGAGGCCTAGAGATGATCAGAAGCAGGTGAAATAATTTTTTCAAATTTCTAAAAATGCGAGTGCATTTTTCAAACTTCATGCTTACTAACGTTTATACTCGTTAGGCTTAACGTTAGGCATAGCTAATGTTAGTTCTGATCCGTTCAAAATTAAGCAAAAGCAGAGTAATTTAGGTGGGATTATTAAGTTGTAATGATAATAAACAAGTAAATGGGTCACTAAAATCCGACGTGGTTAACATGAATTGTCTTTATTATAGTAATTTTGGATGAAACTTTACAGATCAATCTTTGATTTGTAGTGCAACAGTGCTCATATACCTATTTCGCGAATTCTCAATTCCTTGTTGTGAGGTTGTGGTAGAGTGGAGTAGGATTAAAATTTTAAGGGGAAAGGGTCCCATGTTGTTGGAAAGAGCGACATGTTGGGGCAAGATACCAATGTTGGGGGCCAAGCTGTCCCATGTAGGGGAAAGTTATTTTCTTTGAGGATTTTTTTTTTTTTTTGAGGAGGGGAATCGCATTTCCCCTGATTCCCCCTCCCAATATAAATAAGCCAAAAACCCCACCCCATCTCCAACCCCTGTATTTCCTTGGAAACAGTTGAAATTGTGCTTCTCTGAAATATTTTCCTGTATTTGGACAAATTTATTGACATTTTATATGTGGCACCAACTCACTGAAGGATACCTAGTTTGGCAACGTCAACATGATTAATAATGCTTTGAACCATTTTTGAGTACCTTTTTACCAAAAATTCCTACAGGAATCAACAAAAGTAACTTTTTTTCAAGACTTTCAGTATATCCTAAATAAATATAAGTATTTTCAAAGCTTCCAATGGCTAAAATTGGTTCATAAACTGAAAATTTCAAGCCTGTGCATAATAAATGTGGTAAATTAGCTAATTTGCATATCATTTGCATAACATTTTAATTGAAATTTGGGTGTAAACATTTCTTTTTTATATTATATTAGTTTTGTGCATCATAGAAAGGAACAATGCATGTTTATAAGAAAGTATAGTGCCAAATCCTATCAGATAGATCATTGGCAAAATCAGAGGTCAATTTTTAGGCCAAAAAAGGTCAAAATTGATGTATGAATTTTGTTCTTGATCCAAAAAAATCAAGAGTACTATCAAATGAAGGTCCTTTCAACAATTCATAAATTCTATCAATAATTTTTTTCTAATTAGCCACAAGAAGCAGAATATCACAAAGATAGCAGTTTTAGGACATCTAATAATCTCAATCAATGACCTCATTTGCATAAATTTGCATAATTCACTAGATAATTATGCAAATCAGGGCAATAGCTTTCATATAACATATAAACTTATCACAGTAGAAAATGAAGATAAATTTGTGAAAAAGCCCTTTTTCCAAAAAGTTCCCTAAAATAACACTTGTAATCTCAAATGCTCTGGTAGAGTAGGGGTTGGGCGCCCCTGCTCTAATAAGCGCCCACCCAAAATGTTTGATAAGATTATTTATTTGATTAATTTGAAAACTTGAAATAAGTTTTGTTACATTATTTGCTTATTTTGCATCTGACAGTCACGATGTTTTTGTAGTGGTTATTGTGGGGCTGGTATACAACCAGTTCACACAATGCATACAGTAGCACACTATACTGTACGTGACCCCGGAGCATGGGTCACTTATTAGGAAGAAACTTTGGTCCTAAAAAGTGGTGCATTTCTATTTTCCTAAGCGCCCCAGGCACTTATTATACCGAATACGGTATCTAATGTTTGGGTCTGGCTTTTTAAGGATTTATTTAGTGATCGATAAGTTCAATGCTATGATACAGTGATGACAAGAAGAGATATAAAATGGCTGCAAAGTAAGCTCAACGGATTATCTTTACTGTTGAGTGTTTTCGTTCTGTTGCTTGAACTGTTCCCCATTGTCCCACACTGAAGCCTTACATGTTTACAACATGTTTCCAGTTGCCATAAAACTTTCCGATAAAAATGCTGACCTACAGGATTTATTGCCATTTTCAGCAGGAAAAAATTATTTAAAACATTATTTTTTTCCCTTTCAATTATTTAATATGGACCTAAATAAATGTTATTTTATGACTCTACAATATACTGTAAATTGAGCATTTTTTCAGTTGTTTCAAAATCCTATGTCATCAAAGTTAAATACACACTTTTGTAGGCCTACTGATTTATCTTTTATCAAATCTATGAGTTTTAATATAGGAGAGAGGAATGAAAAAAAACTTTCCAAACATACATAAATATATATTTTGGCTATAAACCCACAATTTTGGTAAATTAAAATTAGAAACTAACATATATTTTGCTTTGTCTGATAGAAACAAGTTTGCTTTAACCATTACTCTACAACACGGCGATATTATCATGATTTTGGGTGCCCAGTCTTTGACTCCACCTCCCAAGCACATTAAACAAATATCAAAACATGCCGGTAGAGTAAGGGTTAAGATACCACATGGCATTCCACCATATGTCCCACATGGCAATCCACCATTATATCTCACATGGCATCTCACCCTATGACCCACATGGCATTCAACCCTATGTCCCACATGGATCCCATCCTATATCCCACATTAATGTACCACATGACATCCTTCCCTATGCCACACATGACATCCCTCCGTGTCCCACATGGCATCTCTCCCTATGTCCCCCATGGCATCTCTCCCTATATCCCCCATGGCATCCCACCTTATGTCCCGCATCAGAGGCTTCCCACCTGATGTCCCACATGGGATCCCACCTTATGTCCCGCATTGGATCCCACCGTATGTTCCACATGGTATCCCTCCCAATGTCCCGTTGACATCCTACTTTATGTCAAACATGGCATCCCAACCTGTCACACTCTGTGTTACTCATATCCCACCCAATGTCCCACATGGCATCCAACCCCATGTCCCACATGACATCCCATAGGCTCCAAAAGAAGTCTCATCCTAGCTATCAGTCCCTGATTGGGTACACTTTGTATGAAAGTCTGTCAGTTATAACTTATATTCAAATGTATATTCACATGTCAAATTTAATAAAAATCCATTCATCAGTCCTTGAGATATTCTAATGATAGACAAACTCACCTCAAAATGTCCCCACCCCTCCATTTGCACCCTTCCCCTGTTCCAATGTGTCTCAAAGTTTAAGCGCTTCTTCCTTAAGCAGTAACAAAACCCACACAAAATTTGATCCAAATCCAGTCATCAGTTCTTGAAATATTTTGATGACAAACAAACAGACAAACATACAAACAAACAAACAAACTGAGGCAAAAACTAAGCTCCGTCCAACTTAATTGGCAGAGGTAATGAATTGTATGGAAAGACGAAGACGGTAGCCACAAACACAACAATGTGTGAGAGAAATGGCTGCACAGTAACCTCATCTTTATCATTGTTGAGTGTTTCCATTTGTTTCTTAAACTGTTCCCCATCAACTGTTTCCAGTTGCTGGCCAACATAAAACTATACTTTTTATTTTATTTTGTCTTTAATGGGGGGTGGGGGCTAAATAATATCTAACATCTAAGTTACAACTCTGAAATACAAATCAAGTGTTCTTTTAATTGTTCCAGAATTTTTAAAACTGACATTAACAGGACAGATATTATGTGAATGTGGGATACGGTGGAGATTACAAATACAATGTAAACAATTTTTTATGATTAGTCGAAACCAGGGATAAGCATCAGCCTTCATGACCAGAGTAAAGGTTTTGTCATCTCCTGATTATTCTAATCTTTTTATTAAAACAAACATGTTTGACAACTTACCGCTTAACCTACAAATTCAAACAATGCCTTAAAGGATGCAACTAAGCATCCAAGCATCCCCACGTTCTCCTGTTGTCAGTTTTTTCTATTTTGAAAACAGAGCACACGCACAAATTATTGCCATTACAAAACCATTTCAATCTCATAAATGCAAATTCTAAAACCATTAACAACTCACAATCAAGAGCCATTAACTGATTAGGTGATGCCATCTTTACACAGTGACGTGCCACTCAAAACAACATCCTTCAAACTCAATTTCAATTTTATTAGAAAAACCTTCATTTTTGTTTTACAAATGCTTCCTGAATTTAACCGAGATGAGCTTATTGTTTTCATTTCAATCTATTTCACAAAACTTGTTTATCAGATGAAATGTGAGATGTTGGATGGTAATTATATATGAGGTCAGAAAGATTTAGGACTCATAAGCTTTAAATTCTAAATTATTCATGTTTACAGTAGCTGTGTGGAGAACTGTCGACGGGTAAGATGTTTAAGGAGTATTACAGCGAAAACCTTGTTGCATATATGGATGTGTAAAGTTGAAAAGCCTATTAAAAAAAGTTCTAAAGTTCAAATAATTTCAGCAAAAGCTAGCTATGAGTTATGGTTATTGGAGTATTCGGTCATCCGGGCATTTTGAATGGCGTCCGGGACTCTTTGTCGGTGAAAACGTGCTACAATTTGTGCACAAGTGACCACCACGTTTTATTCTACAAATGCGCGATAGATATATTTCAAAATTCAAAATGATCTTTTCTACGATATTTCCTCCACATCTGCAACAATTTCCTGCACAATTACCAAAGAGAACATAGGGCCTCTACAGGTAACCGATTTCACACTGGCTGTAATGGTAAAAAGGTTTTGTTTTCACCGACAAACTGGTTGTTCGGATTTATGCATGTTCTTGTGACATCATCCCGAATACTTGAATACAAAGTTCAAAAGTTAAGATACGCTACGGGTCTATACTTTACATACATGCATCAATCTTTATATTTAAAAGAATATCAAAATCTAAACAGGTCCATTTCTGATTTTTAAAAATCAAATTTTGATGCAACATTTGTGATGCATTTCTGGGCGAACAGCACATAACCTTTATGTAATTCTTTAAATTTCTTTCCTAATTCTAAGCATGGAGCTATTGATCTAAGTCACTGGGAGGGGGTCACTGCCTCCTTGCCCTAGAGTAAGGGCAAAGGGGGAAGCAGGGGCCTATTTAAAATTTGGGGTATACAGGAGGTTCTGGGGCAAAATCACAAGATATTTTGAAAAAGTGGGGAAGGGAAAGGGGAAGGGAAGGGGGAAGGGAAGGGGGAAGGGAAGGGGAAGGGAAGGGGAAGGGAAGGGGGAAGGGAAGGGGAAGGGAAGAAGGAAGGGAAGGGGGAAGGGAAAGGGGTAGGGAAGGTCCCCCCTTCCTTCCCCCAAATTCTGGCTATGCTCAAATCATATGTGTAGAAATCATCCGGCCCCCACTTTTGGGAAAACTAACAAAAGTGCCCGTTTCTGAAAATGAAAATGTATATATATTAAAGAAGGCTTATTTAATTTTGTCACTATTTAAATTATTTATCCTCACACTTTCTTTAAATGGTATATTATAAATACCCTCCTAGATTCAGTTCTACTACTTTTTTGATATATCCCATGGTTTATAAGCCACAGAATCACAGGACAAAATATGATAGAATATATAAAGACTTTGAGGAATCTGAAGCTATGACATCACAACTACTCTGCTTTCAGTTGTTTCTACACAAATGATATCAAACTTTAAACTTAAATATCTCCTTAACAGAATAAGATTTTTGAATGTTTTCTTCACCATTTTGTTTCTTTTGAAGTCCTCTTTCATATAAGATGGCCTTACTTGACCCCTGAAATAATCCTTTAAGTTTTGCTACATTCTGTGCTTTTTTTGTGTCTGATACTCATGATGTTTGTGTGGGTCTATAACCAGTTGACATATATGAACAATGCAGTTTGAATAGCATAATGTATGTGGCTTCCTTGCATGGTGGCTTATTAGGAAAAAACTTCAGGTCTAAAAAGTGGTGCGATTCTTCGTAAGTGTACGGTCCTGGGCGCTTATTATGTTGAATAAGGTAATTTGTTCTTACCTCCTCGCTGCTTGGGCCCACTTCATCTTTGAACTGCTTGATTTCCTTTCCAAGCTCAGTCCACTTCTTCTCTCTTTCTAAACCTTCCTGCAAAACATATAAATTATAGAGTAATGTGAGGGTAAATAAAAGCAAGTGAGATTTAGAAAAAATGATAGCAGAAATGATGAAATCTAGATATGTAGTCTGTAATAATAATAATAATAATAAATAAGATTTATAATGCGCACGTATCCACCCAGAAGGTGCTCAAGGCGCCGTACAATGTGAAAAACATAAAGAACTAACAATTTAAAAAAAATAACAAAAACATACATAGGAGCCTACACACGCACATACACCCACATATGTATACACAAAAACAATATTAAATAAAAGCTTTGGACATGAGATGTGTCTTTAGATTTGTTTTAAAAATTGCAAGAGAATTGGATGATCTGACATGAAGGGGTAATTGATTCCACAACCGTGGTGCAGCTATACCAAAAGACCTATCACCCCATGAGTGGTTAGATTTTTGTTCACATAAAAGTAATTTGTCACTGGATCAAGAGCACGAGTAGGAATATATGATTTTAAAAGGTCAGAGATATAATTTGGAGCACACCCAATCAACGATTTGTAAACAATAAGCAGTATTTTATATATTATCCTATATGACACAGGAGCCAATGCAAGTCTTTTAGGATTGGAGTAATGTGACAAGATTTCTTTGAGAGCGTTATAAGGCGTGCAGCAGAGTTTTGAATCAGTTGAAGACGGTGAATTTGTTTTTGAGGAAGACCATACAGTAGAGAATTTCCCATATCTAGACGTGAAGTCACAAAGGAATGTATGATTTAAACAGTAGCAGTAGAGTCAAGATATTTCCTTATTTTACCAATGTTTCGAAGATGAAAAGCAGCAGTGCGGGTAACCCGTGAAATATGAGAGTTCATACTCATGGTTGAATCAAAGATGACACCTAGGTTACGTGCTTGAGAGCAAGATTTGATATTAGAATCACCAATGACAATATCTGGCATTGTAAATTTTGCAAGTTTTTGTCGAGATCCAATTAACATATACATTGTTTTGTCATCATTTAGTTTTAAAAAGTTTTGTTTCATCCAAATACGAATATCTCTAATACAATTTTCTAAGCATTGGATGGTTGAAACACTATGTTGCTGCAAAGCTTTGAAGGAAAAATAAATTTGTGTATCGTCAGCGTAGACGTGATAAGCAAGATTATATTTCATTACAATGTCACGGATAGGATATGTATATATTGTAAACCATTGTGGTCCTAGAACAGAACCTTGTGGTACAGAAAATCCAGAAAAACAGGTACAGATACATCATCCCCTATACACACATACTGAGGCCTATGAAATAAGTAAGAATGGCACCATTTCAATGCAATATCATTAACTCCAATGTAGTCCCTTAGACGTGAAAGCAAAATACTATGATCGACAGTATCGAAAGCGGCACTTAAGTCTAACAAAATCAAAGCAGTTATTTTACCATCATCCATTGCGGATAAAATATCATTGTTAACTCTAAGTAATGCCGTTTCAATACCATGGTGTGCTTTGTAAGCAGATTGAAATGGATCTGATAACATATTGATATGCACATGATTTGAAAGTCTAGAGGATACAACAGGCTCAATTGTTTTACCCAAGAATTTTAAATTTGCAACAGGTCTGTAATTTTTCAAAACCTCCCGATCAAGGCCAACCTTTTTCAGGAGGGGACGAACGTGTGCAACCTTTAGGCTGTCAGGAAAACACCCATCTTCTAAAGATTTATTTACAATGACAGTGAAATATGGTACAAAAATATCAATACATTGTTTAATTAAGGAAGTAGGTACAGGGTCAAGTTCACATGATTTTGATGGTGATTTCATTATGATATTGCGTATTTCATCCTCACACGCAGGTTGAAATACAGAAATATTTTCTCTAACATTTGGAGCAGGAATAGTAGATGTACAAATAGAATCAGTAGTATTCATATCAAAGGATTGCCGAATAGTTTCAATTTTATTAACAAAAAAGTTTGAAAATGTTTCTGCAAGAGTTTTGTCAGAATCTGAAGTGGGAAGGACTGGTTTTTTAGACTTGTGCAAAAGGCTGTTAACAACATCGAAGAGCTTTTTCTGATCCCCAGAGCAGTCACCAACCTTACTTGAATAATATGCCGTCTTTGCCTGATCAATCAGCTTAACCACAATATGACGCTGCATGCAATATGCCTGCCTGTGGACTTCCAGCTTTGATTGAATCCATTTCGCTCTAACTGTCGATTTAATTTTCCTAGCAGATCGTATCTCATCAGTAAACCAAGGACTAGCCGATCTTAGTTTAACAGTCTTTTTCTTTACGGGTGCATGCTTGTCTAAAACTGCTTGAAGAACAGTTTCATATTTTTCCACACAAATATCCAAAGTGCACTCTTCAAAGTTAGTGGCAGCAAAGGCAGATTTTACATCCTCAGAAAATTGATGAATGTCAATTTCTTTGAGATTACGTGCCTTGGTGGAAACAGAAGGTAAGGGAGGTTTTTGAAGATTGAGAGTACACATGATAGCATAATGATCAGATAATCCAGGATGTATATACATATTGTTGAGTAAAGACACATGTTCTCGAGTGATGAGAAGGTCTAAACAATGCCCATGCTTGTGAGTGGGTTCATGCACATGTTGAGATAATCCAAAAGAAGATAATAAATCTTTAAATTGATTGGCGGCAGGATTATTTGTGTCATCCACATGAATATTAAAATCTCCACAAAATAGAATATCAGAAGGATGAAGAAGGTATTCAACTATCATGTTTTCAAATTCAGCAAGAAAATGACCATAATGACATCCAGGAGAGCGATAAATATTGACAAGACGAACGGATTGAGAATTTGATTTTATTTCAGCATGAATTGCTTCAAATGAAGAATATGTTATAGTCTCAGATATTAAGGCTACAGATAAACTTGATCTGTAGAGCAATCCAACTCCACCACCAGATCTATTGAGTCTTGGAACATGTTGAAATGAGTACCCTACTGGGGTCAAATCACCAATTGTTAAAAAGTCATCAGCTTTCAACCAAGTTTCACTTATAGCAATGATATCGAGGTTGTTGTTCAAAACAAAGTCAACAAAGTCAATTGTCTTGTTTCTTATTGACCGTGTATTCAGAGAACAGAAGTTAAGTTGATCATTTATATGTTGTTTAAGTGACTTAAGATTGTCTAAACAAACACCACCATCAGAACGATTATCAATGTTAGTTAGTGGCTGAAAAGGTATTGATGTGGTAAGAACCGAATTTGTTTAACTCGACGGCTACCAGCTTTTTTACCTCTGTGTGTCTTGCGTCGTCCATATATACTCTTGAGTATCCCAAGTTGTTTAAATGATCCAATATTGCATAGTGTAGGAGCGATTTTCTAGATATAGATGTAGAGGACTTATAATGTAGGAGTTCATCACGATTGTAGGAAATAGGAGAAGTTTGCGAATAGTTAGGGGTTGAAATATTTTGTGTAACATGCTGTGTATCAGGTCCAGGGTTGGGATTGATATCCCCTGCTATCAGAAGTTCTAATTGAAATGTTGAGGTTGTGTTATTATAATATAGAATGCGTAAAGTCAGATATTTATGATGGACTTTTTGTTGTATTTCATGTGGTTTACATAGTGGAACCACACATTTGAAGTCCATGCAATCATCAATAGGTTTTAATCCATACAAGATGGTAATGATCAATAAGATTAATGTCCCCATCCTTTATTCAGAGATCATTTATGCACAACACTTCATCCAAGTTGAAGGTAAGTGGGGCTTATATGCCGCTTGGTTGACTGCACAACAATGAATCAAGATCCCTGGTAAAAGCTGGGTAAGTGAAGGTTTTCACACAGGAAAAACTCTTGGAAAAAAACAAGCCTAGGTATTAGGCTACAGTTTCAAAAGTGGTGAAGAGCAATGAAAAAGTTCAACAATTATGTTCCCATTAAATATGAGAATAATGATTCCGAAAAACACAGAATATAAGTCCTGATTGCTAGTGTATTCACTTTTAAGGTCCAGTACACAAATTAAGCAAAAATAAAACATGAATTTACAAGGAAAAACAGACACTAATTGGAGAGGCAGCTTGTTAGGCGCACTCCACCTCCATATACCATAAACTTATTTTTGGTTTATAGTACACAATAACTGACACCCATGCACACTTGCCTGCACCATCATACCTCAAACATGCATGAGCATCGTACTAAGCTAGTTTTTGATAGGGAATTAAAACAGGCTTCAACTTTGAAAGTAGAACCTTTTAACTTTTAGTTTCCTGGTAACAGCTAATAAAGCTTTTATTTTTATCAAATATGCAAAATTTGTGTTGTGTGTCACGATTTATACAGAAATCTTTTCTTTCACCCTTTGTATATCACCCCCTCCCCATCCAATATTTTACCCCAGGGTTTGCGTTAATGACAAATTTGTCGTATATTACGCTATGGCTGAAATTCTTATGACACATGTTGTACCTGCGACGCTAAAATTTAGATATAGCATGTGAAATTTAACGCCAGTGTTTTTCATTAACATAAATGAAAATCATGAAAATCTTACCTCTCTGATGCAACTGAAAGTTTTATTTCACACAAAAATGTTTTTGAATTACTAAAAAAATTAATAAAAGAAAAATGACACAATTTCGATTTAACAGAAAGGCTGAATGATTCAAGAATGTCTATACAAGTACTGTACATAAACACTATGCAAGTACTAAAACTATACAGTCAGTATATACATGTAATGTACACTGTACATGAAAGTTTTGATGTTGTTTTGAATGCAGGCTGTCAATTGTCAACAATATCATTAGCTAGGATTCTACTTTCCTCCTGTATTGTGTTGTACAGTATGTATAAGATCGTATCTGTGAATTAATCACAATCTGCAAGTCAAGTTACTATACTGTAAAGAAGTGGGAGATCTCAATAGTATATTATCGTTGACAATTGGTCAAAGTTCACTAAAACCTCATGGAAGTTTGGATACGATAAACAAAAGTATTTTTCTATTTTATTTTGGAATTATACAAAGATTGGGTACGAACATTTTCTTAATATTTTTTATGATCTTAATAGTCCGATTTTTAAAGGTTTTTGGTATTTTAAGCGCAGTTTTCATTCACTTTATTGAGGCAGGCCTACACAAGTGTGTGTGTGTTAACAATACTTGCCAGCTTTGCTAGCGCACAGTGCCCTGTACATTACGCAGTGCCCTGTACATACGACGGCAAAATTAAAAAATACGCAGAAAATCAAGGGCTTGTTGTAACCAAATATGCCAGACAACAAATTATAACGCAGCCCTCCGTTTTACTCCCACTCACTACATTCATACACACTTTTCAAATAGTATGAAAATACCCTTAAATATTGTTAACATGAGAAGGATAAATTTATACCATTTTTCATGAATCAAACACAGAAAAACATTCTCTATTGATTAATTGGACAACAGTTTTTTTCTTCAGTAATTACAGTTAATGGTTTGTCATAAAACAGGCAAAATTGAAATATAAATCTTTCTGTGGAACCTAACATTAAAGAGGTACTGTAATCTCAAAACAAATCACAATGACATCAGTAAAGTACATGGCATGTACTTACAGTGCACACGTCATCAATGTATTACAAGAGAAACATACAGTGTATTATTATTAATCACATACTTCAACAGGGTAGCCCACCCAGCAAGAGCTGGTCTTCTGAGGGGCCCTGCAGTGTACAATGTAAATATGAAACACAATGTATAAATGAGAAGGATAAATTTATACCATTTTTCATGAATCCAACACAGAAAAACATTCTTTATTGATTAATTGGACAACAGTTTTTTTCTTCAGTAATTACAGTTAATGGTTTATGTCATAAAACAGGCAAAATTGAAATATAATTCTTTCTTTGGAACCTAACATTAAAGAGGTACTGTCATCTCAAAACAAATCGCAATGACATCAGTAAAGTACATGGCATGTACTTACAGTGCACACGTCATCAATGTATTACAAGAGAAACATACAGTACATTATCATTAATCACATACTTCAACAGGGTAACCCACTCAGCAAGAGCTGGTCTTTTGGGGCCCTGCAGTGTACAATATAAATACAATGTAAAACATAAAAGTAACAGGTAATAATAATAAAATTACATTACAGAAGACATCAAATAAAAGATACAAACAAATAAAAAACAAGATAAAAATACCATGAGAATATCTAAGATAAAGCAAGTTATTAAAACGAAAAGAATATAAATATAAAAAGATAGAAGTTAAGAAATGAATGAACAACAAAAAATGCATATTGGAAATACTATAAATGCATTTATAAAAACATAGTAAAAATTAATTATCAAGATTGTGTTTAACCCTTAAACACCTACCGAGTTCAAAACACTACTACAAGTTTCTTTTATGAATGCTAAGACAATGAACTTTACAATAAAAGAGTCCAAATGACAAAAATATCGACATCAATATGATAATTTTGCAAGTTTCCAGCAAAAAAACGGCATTTTGTCAACTGTTTTAAATTTGTAATTTTTTTCATGTGAATAATGAAAATGGTTAATTTTTTAAGATGTATTTGAAGTACTTTTTGAAATTCTCTTTCCATCGATACCACTCTCAATTTTTTTTTCCTTCTCCAATGCAATACATGTGAAAATAATGAAAATAAAACAAGAAATTACCTACGTAATTATGCACTAAAAAATAAACCCCTAAAGCTCAACACAGCATCGAACCCTTGACCTTCCACACAACACGCATACGCGTTGACCACTGAGCTGTGGAACAGACTGAAATCAGTGGGTTTGTTTATGTTCTTATGATTTCGAGCATGATTGTGACATAAAGCTCAGGTGGGATAGTAGCATAATATGTACCACTTAAAAGATCGCTGAGCTATCAGTCTAAGGATGTTTTTAGCGAAGGGCAGTTGTATTCCGTTCAGGAGCTACGATTTTTTGAAAATAATTGTCTAAAAAAAGGCTAAAAATCATGGAAGTTTCGCCAAAAAAAGAGATTGATGATACATGTAGGTACTGTCAAAATTTAACCAGATTTGCACTCGTTGAAATGTTCACTACTGGTACACATGTTTTGGGGGCACAGGGAAGGCCCTGAATTATAATTAGCAAGTGTTTTGAAGGAGAAAAAAAAACAGAAGATTTTTGATGATTTTTAAAGCGAGTTTACTAAAAAATTCTCAATATAACCCTCGCCAAAAATGTTTATTGATGGAACTAGAATAGCTCTTTTAAATCATACCATGATCAGTGTTGTAGGCCTATAATAGGTCCATATTTTATTGTTTGGAAATAGCAATTCCAAATCGGCAACAATATTGTCGATCCAGCATTTTAATAAGGATTAAAAGAATAAAGAGATAGATTGGCTTGTTCTTTCTGTTGCACTTAAATTAGTCCATGTTTTGACCCCTCAAACGATAAAACTTTTTCGGTAAAATTCAGTGCAGTTATATTATACATTGTGTGTGTGGAGACCATTCTAAGGATGTTTTTAGCGAAGGGCAGTTGTATTCCGTTCAGCTAGGAGCTACAATTTTTTGAAAATAATTGTCTAAAAAAGGCTGAAAATCATGGAAGTTTTGCCAAAAAAAGAGATTGATGATACATGTAGGTACTGTCAAAATTTAACCAGATTTGCACTCGTTGAAATGTTCACTACTGGTACACATGTTTTAAGGGCACAAGGAAGGCCCTGAATTATAATTAGCAAGTGTTTTGAAGAAAAAAAAAACAGAAGATTTTTGATGATTTTTAAAGCGAGTTTACTAAAAATTCTCATTATAACCCTGATCAAAAATGTTTATTGATGGAACTAGAATAGCTCTTTCAAATTATACCATAAATCAGTGTTGTAGGCCTATGGTACAGTAGGTCCAGATTTTATTGTTTGGAAATATCAATTCCAAATCGGCAATAATATTGTCAATCCAGCATTTTAATAAGGGTCAAAAGAATAAAGAAATAGATTGGCTTGTTTTTTCTGTTGCACTTAAATTAGTCCATCTTTTGGCCCCTCCAACGATAACACTTTTTTGGTAAAATTCAGTGCAGTTATATTATACAGTGTGTGTATGGAGATTAGGTTAATGCACATTGTACCTATGGCATGTATGTGTGGTAACATGACACAGCCGAATTAAGAGAGCTGTACAAATTCATCATTAGTTTAATCATGGAGCTATTAACTGAAATTAACTCAGATAACAGCTCTGTGTTTTAATTCAAATAAGGGGAAACGACAAAGAAAAAAAGTGGCCTTGAAAAGACGTAAACTGTGACGTTAACGTTTGGCATAAAAGCTTATCGCCAGAAGTACATCCTCTTATCCAAATTAGCCACATCAATGCTTCATGTTATTGTATACTTAATATATTGGGAAATATGATCAAAAGAAGCATGTTTTGCAATTTGTTGAAATTTCAACTAATCAAAAAATTATAATTTAATGTCCTTATGCCAATATCACACCTTAATTAATCAGAAAATATCAGAAGCTACCACACACCTAATCAAACATCTACGACAGAAAGCTAGCACTCAATGTTTACATTCGAGATAAGTTTACAAACTGATGACACAAATTTTGATGAAGTGTATTACATGACACTTGATCTTCTAGAAATGAAAGAATTGGAACATTGGTGATGTATGAGTGGGCAAACATCTTTACGTAGTTCTTTGAAGTTTCTTTCCTAAATCTACAGTAAGTCACGGAAAATGATGGAAAAGTCTACATCATTCCTGCTAGAATTTCATTGAGATCATGGCAAAGACACAAATCATTTTGGTCAGAAATTGCTGCACCACTTCAAAGAATTATTACAGATATTTAAAAAAACAGGATTTATGAAAGAAAATACCAAGGTCTCAAATACCAAGATTGCAAATTTGCATAAAATATGCAAATTGTATCTGAGATTTAAAAATACTATAAAAAGGTCAATATTTAACAGATTTTGATGAAAATTGTTGCTGGTGTGATAGTTGTTTAAAAATATCTTAAACAATAGAGGGATTTATCACGTAACTCTAACTCAACTGGACTCCATTTTGCAGGGCAGCAGCATTGTTGCGTTTCACGTGTCTTCACACAGCTCAGTCACATCACATGTACAACAAACATACTACATGCTGCAGAACCAGTTCAGCGAAATTTACTAATTGCAGTTTTTTTGTTCGCTTCCGATTTTACTTCATATTTTCCTTTAGTTTAATATATTCACTGGGTAAACGAAGAGTAACTTTAATGCTAATGCCAGCTGATTGTTCGTTATACTCAGACAAAGTCTATATACCTGATATAAAGTGCTCACTGCAAATCCTAGTGTGAATTGTAGGTTGAAAGCCGTCGCATCGAACAGCAGAATCCCATTTTGAACATCGATCATGATAAATGTTTTTTTAGTCCCCTGCACACATCTATTAGTGCAAGCAATGGCACAGCAACATTCCGACATAATCACCTTACAAAAATAATCTTATATAACAACATGCAAACATATGTAGGTCTAATTAAGTGTACAACAGACAACAGTCTTCCTGCCTGACAAAATGGTGATATAAACAAAGTCATGTGACCTCATGATGTCAGCTAAAACACTCTTATTTAGCTAATGCTGCCTCAACACATCCATATACAAGTACCTTTAAAAATAATCTGATATTGATTGAGTTAACCTCCTCATGATAAATATGTACTTTCTTGAACTTGTAAAAATGTATCTATGTCCCATTCACACCTCATTTCTATTAAATTAAAATTTCCATTTTTTTTTAAGTGCTTGAATTTGTTTCATTTGTTGCTTAGTTAAATTGAATAATAATAAGAAAATCAAAGTGAATTTCAAAACAGAAAAGTCATCTGAAAATCACTGGAGCTCGGTGAAACCGTGAAATTACTGCATCAGCATTATAGATATACACAGTTTATGTTAATCAATCTTCTTTATATTTCAGTTTCAAGAATATTTCAAGTGTTCATACATTTGCAGCAACAAATCTTACCTACAGTGCAGCTACATCTACCATCAAGATATTAGCAAAATCAATGCAACATCTAGTTATGTAGTAACTGAATTACATTATTAAAAAAAAGTGCCTTGACTGTATTTTTGCTAATAAATTGCAACGCATCCTGTTTGGTTGGCGAGGTTTAACGGCACTACATCATCGGTGGTCAAGCTGCGCCAGAGAGATTAGACTATGTCAGAGGTGAAAGAGGTTGAGGAGATGGTATGGAGTGCAGGAGGTAGGTAGGAATAGAAGAGTTTAGATATAGTTGGTACGATGTAGAAAAGAGAGGTTTTTGCTCACAACACGCTCTCTCCTTTCAAGAAAAAATATATAAAAGAACATAAAACAAGGCATTGAAAAACTATACAAAAACCCTTTTGACACATAAGATTGGCAGATGTTATAGTCAGCAGCATCTGCTATTTAGCTTGGTGTCAGTAAGGAAGTCCTGGGAAGGGGAAGGGCGACTGAATAAGTGAATATAACAAGCGACATTACATATAAAGCTGAATATTAAACCTTACAGTATATTAAACCCCATACACTATAGGCCACACTTCCAACCATAGGGATGCTTAGTGTTAGGAAAAACCTCAAATTTTGTTGATTTTTGCTTCTTTCTTAAAAACTTATTACAACATCCCCGGAAAACGGAACATCCACCCCCACTTACTGTATGTACACACACCCACTAAAATGTCAGTGACTTTAAAAATGGGTCAAACTGAATGTTTTTGATGGAAAATTCATATTCGGTGGGTAAAAAAATCCTTTACTACCACTGTTGACATCATTACCACTCTGGGTGGTTTGACAAGTTCCTACACAAATTTATTTGATGGCAATCGATCTTAAAAAAACACTCCAATAAATAACCGAGTTCCTTTACGTAATCCTACATATCATCGCCCGTCAACATGGTACTTGAAAAGAGGTTTATTTTGCATCATAAGAAGAGCCAAAGTCTAAAAATATCAGCAAAGACTTACCGTAGATCATAAGATATAGGAAGATGTGGGAGAGAAACTTGGTAAAACTTAGCTAAGAACCTTTTTTCAATAACAAGCTTGCAGCGTGTGACAGTATTATCAAAGATTTTGTAGTTATCATTTTTCCATTTTATTTCTTTTTTATCAAATGCTAAGGTGAAGAGTACCGCATGAGGTATGACTACTGCACGTCAGACACAGATATAGACAACAAAGAATGTGGAATACAAATAATCTTCTTCTACATCCTGCTGAAAGGAGAAGATAATGCATCTAAGTCTTGAAGGACTAGCTGGGCTCCACTGTCATGTATCTTTCCAACAAGACAGTCTGGGAGATTTTTCCAACCTTTGACTGCAGTGTGGATAAAACTTCTGACAAGGCAATAGGTTCTTGAGACAAGTTAAGTGAGTGCATGACTCGGCATAGGCAAACTGGAGCAATTTCTAGTCTTCTTTTTGGTATGACTGAGGAAGCATCACCACCTTCAGTCTTCTTTCTGGTATGACTGAGGAAGCATCACCACCTTCAATTTTTTTCTGGTATGACTGAGGAAGCATCACCACCTTCACTCTTCTTTCTGGTATGACTGATGAAGCATCACCACCTTCAGTCTTCTTTCCGGTATGACTGAGGAAGCATCACCACCTTCAGTCTTCTTTCTGGTATGACTGAGGAAGTATCACCACCTTCAGTCTTCTTTCTGGTATGACTGAGGAAGCATCACCAACTTCAGTCTTCTTTCTGGTATGACTGAGGAAGCATCACCACCTTCAGTCTTCTTTCCGGTATGACTGAGGAAGCATCACCACCTTCAGTTTTCTTTCTGGTATGCATCACCACCTTCAGTCTTCTTTCTGGTATGACCGAGGAAGCATCACCACCTTCAGGAAGTTCAGTTTGGCTGAACATTTGAATCAAGTTCTTACATGTTCCTTGAATAGTCAATGATATAAAGCAGATGAGGTCATTATTTTTCTTCAATAACATTGTAATGACCCTGTTTTTTCTTTCTTTGTACCCAAGTTTTCCCCAGAGTTATCCCCCTGGTTCTTAAAGTCTCTTAGAAGTTCATCCTTGTTTATTACAAGGCAGTGTTAGTGTTTTGTAATCAAGTATGTTAAGTTTCTTGGTAATGGCTATGGTGATAGAGGAGCTATAGACAATCATTTGCATTTTCTAGGTTATACAAAGAGGGACCCTAATTTGCATTTATTTTGGGTTTTTGTTGAAGATCAGGTACAGTATGTAAATGAGATTAACAGTTGGACATCTGGTATGTAAATGAGCTTAGCAGACACGACTTGTACAAATTCTACTGGTACATCATAAGATACTACAGTAGGTGTGGTTCATTAGGAATCCGTGAATAAAGTTGAGAAGCTAGCTAAACAGTCAGGACTTAGGAGTTCGGAGCTTGAGGAGTTAAGACTGACAGCTGTGCTGACCATACAGGAGCCTAGCCAGCCTATTAAGGCTTGGTTAAGGCAATGGGATATCAGTTGCAGTAAGAGTATTTCATTTCACACCAGATTCACAGTTTGTTTTCAGTGCTTGGGGAGTGTGGGCTGGCAGCTGCAGTGAGACGTCAGAAGCCTAGTCAGCCTAAAATCTACTAGAATAGACTTGACTAAGGCGATGGGATTTTAGCTGCCATTTGCACAACCCAACACCAAGAGAAATTAGCCAGTTCTCATCAGTTCAGTTTTAGGTTTTAGGGCAAGCAATAACAGAATTACTCTCCCATGGTTGTGGAAGAAAGCATTTATGGGAGAGTATGTTGGAGTTATTGTTGGAGTTGTTCTTAATAAACGTCACAGACCTGACACTCAAATTTTACTCTTGGTGTTCTGTTTTATTTTTAAGCCTAAGCCGACTCGGTTCGTTACAATATTTTCTTATTATTGCAAATTGTGTTCCTTATTTATTTTTTAGAAGAAAAATTGGTAATGCTACTAAAATATGCTAGTGAAATTTTTCTGTTTTGTTTTTCACCCTTTTAAGGCTACTTTCACTGCCCCTTCTACATCAATGTATTCATCTAAATTTCTAATTGGCCTGACAAACAAAGAATCACAACCAAAAGTTAACAACTAACTTCTTATTTGGGCTCTAATGAACCCTCCCTACTGTAAATTCCAGTTCAACCCATTTGAAGTTTTCAACAAGTTTGAGCTGGGTTGAACTAGGCTGAACTGTACTTGAACTGGGTTTGAATTGGGTTCAAATAGTGCAAAGTAGATAGCCTAGTTCAGCATAGTTCAACCCAGTTGTTCCAATTTCCATATTAACCTAGTTGAAAAAAACCCAGTTCAACCCAGTTGAAATGGAATTTCCAGAAGGGAATTCAAACATTTATACCTTCCAACCTACCAATAAAAATACAAAACTATGCTTTTGGCTAGGAGAGTCCACCCCTCCAGCCCCCCCCCCCCAGTCCACGGCCTTGGTTGTGATAGGAACATCCCCTACAACCTGTTTTTGTCTGTCTCTCTATCTTTTCAGCTCGTTTTGTATCCTCCAAACAGAGCTATTGATATTTCCCAACCAAGCTTTTGTTTTCAGTCCCATTGATTAATAATAATGTGCACCCTTCAGGACCTGCTCCTCAGCCCCCATATCACTCCCCCACAATTAACAGAGCAAATACACTTGACTTTGTGACCCTAAGGTAAATAGTATGTATGAACTAGAGTTTTATGATGGTGAATGTGCTTAGATTGCAATTAGTTCTTGTCAAAACACTTAAAATTCATGTTTTTCAGGTCAGACAGACATAAACTGCCATGAAGTCATGGTTATAATGATTGAGATTGTGTGTGGACTAATACTTATGTGAACCAACTTATTCAGATCATGTATAATTTGCAAACTGTGGCGGCTGTAAATACTAAGTGTTTTGGTCCAAAAAATCTCAAGAGTTTCTCAAGTTTTTCGGTCAAAGTATACCCCCTAACCTAAACCTAACTCTAGGCTATAGAAATGAATAATTAATTATCAGGCCTAATAATAAATAGTTAACAATTAAACAAATATAAGTTCTTATCTAACTGAAGTGGAACACTTCTGGACTGAAACACTTGGTATCTCAGCCGGCATGTCCTGCAGTCCTGACTGACTGAAGGATAGCCTATGGCAATTAGGCGCCAACTGAATTTTATGTCTTTTCAACACTATTTGTCTCTTTTGCAGATCGAGTGTGGCACCTAGTGCAGACTGGCAGATGGGTTAGACATGGAAAATGTCTGGAAAATTTGTTACCTTGGATGGAAAAACAAACAAGAAATTTCAGTAAGTAATCTTTGAATGTTTTTGCATATTTTACAATGTAGTAGATTCACAATTTTTGTGAATTTCAGTCACGGATTGCAGAATATGCATGGACAGCTTCTGTGCCATCTACAGGTGCCAGGCATGAATAATATTCCAAACAATTTCAAAATTCTGGCCCTTAATCTAGGAATTATGTACCCATTTATCTCCCTCCAGTTGTCTAGCTAGCCTAAGTTACACAGTAACACTACCAGCAAACTGTTTCTTGCAAGGAATATTTGACACAATGTACTGTAGCAGATTCCCATCACTCAGGGAGGGAGTGTGTGTGTGTGTGTCAGGGAGAGAGGGAGGAAGGGAGGGTAAAAAAAAATGACGCTCAAAAATTACAATATTTGATTTGCTAACCTGGATGGTGTGGTGGGGGGTTGGGGGGGTTGGAGGGGTGGGTGTGTGTTATGGAGTGTGTAATATGGATGATATGGAAGGGGAAAACAAATAATGCTAAAATTCAATTATCTAATTTTGCTAAGCTGCAAGAACGTATTCAGGGGGTAGAACGTGTCCCCCCAAGTTTTTGTCACAAAAAGAAATAAAACAAGGTTAATTAAAGGTATTAAGTGATAATGGAGGCAGGCACACATCAGATGATTTAATTAAAATTATCTGAAAATTTGTTAAATTTTTGGGAAAGTTTATTCAATTTTCTTGAATTTCCTTTATTTTCGGAAATTATCTCTAATTTGTGAGAAAAGTTGCTGAATTTTCTTTCATTTTACAAAATATTTATATAATTTAATCTTTTTTTTCTCCTTTGAATTGATCTTTTTTTCCTTCGTTTTTTTCTTTTTCTACATGCATGCCAAGCTGTACAATTATATTGAAACCTCGATGGAGGCAAAGAAAACATTGTATATTGCCAAAACCAGGTGTATCTCGGTGTATAACCCTAACCCAAAACTGTATGCCAAAGTTTTATTGCTACTAACCCTAACTGTGGAATTTTAAACCTAGATCAATTTGAAAATCCTATTGAGAACTTAAATGTCTTGCAAAATTTGTCCGGAATGTGTTCGTAATTTAGTCGCAGGTGCCGGTAGCATCAAAATACTATGCCGGCAGCACCGGAATGACCAACCACATTAAAATGCCGTGCCGGCGGCATGACCGACCAGATAAAAATGCCGTGCCGGCAGCATGGGAATGGGTGGCAGCGTGGGAATGGTTGGCAGCGTGGGAATGGTCGGCAGCGTGGGAATGGTCGGCAGCACGGAAATGGTCGGCAGCGTGGGAATGGTTGGCAGCGTGGAAATAGCCAGCAGTGTGGATGGGAATGGCCTGCAGCTTACAGTAAGTTACTAAATGGTAAAAAGATGAAAATTTCATCCCGCTTTAATTGTCATTTCCTCAAAAAAAAATTACATTTCATCACTGTAGGCTGCAGTTCAATCAGCAGTCTAACAGCCAATAAGCAGATTGATGACTGACGAGCAGACTGAGGTACTGTGACCAGACTGATGAACTACTTTATTGCTTCCAAAACAAAAGGTTGGTGGAGAGGTCCCTTTACAAGCAATGTAGATCTGGCTTATATCAAGTCACATTAAATTTATAACAAGTTATATCATCCCTTTCTAATTCTTTATCTGACCAAATCTGGGATTCATATGAAGTTGTATCTGAGATATGTATCTGGTTTTCTGTAAGGGGACATCTCCAACAACCTTTTTCTTTCTTTTGACTTCCTTAAGAAATATCATATAAAAGAAAGTCATCGTGTAATTTTCTCCCGTAATCACTGTAGCAACAAGCAATTTATTCCACAGCGAACAGATTGTAGACCTATAACACCGTTTAAACATTCAAGGATGGAAAGGGTTACTGTATGACCATGGAACGGACAGGGTTGCAGCCTGGGGGAAGTTCCGCAGTATGTAATTCCGTTACCGACTGCGGAAATGCCCCCAGGCTACCCCTGCTGTAAATTTCAATTCAACCCATTTGAAGTTTTCAACAAGGTTGAATTGGGTTGAACTAGGTTGAACTGGGTTTGAACTGGGCAAAGTAGATAACCAAGTTCAACATAGTTCAACCCAGCTCAACCCATTTGTTCCAATTTCCATATTACCCTAGTTGGAATAACCCAGTTTAACCCAGTTGAACTGGAATTTTCAGCAGGGTGAACATCAGACTTTATCAAAATCCATCCCCTACCTGTTGAGAAATAGTATTTACAAGCAACATAATAAAACAAATGTTTTATTCACTAAAAACCACAATTAGTAAAACATTTAAACAACACCCATTAAATGTCCAATATAAAGAGATAACATTTGCTACCAAGAGTGCTCACAATCAAAACTGAATATTCCTGCTACTTACAATCCTCATCTTTTCTTTGTCTTGCCGTCGCTTCTGTTTCTGCATCGCCTTCTTCTTCTCCATTCTGATTTGGCCTTCACTGCGGGAGCGATTTAGCCCATTGGCAGCTGCCCTCAGTATGGGGTTCATGTTTCAGGCAATTGGAAATCCTGTAAACAAGACATGAATAAACATTAGTATTAGTCAGAAGTTATCAAATTCAAAACAAAATTTTGGAAAATTCCTGAAATAGAAATTGACTAAGAATTATATACAGATAAATATAGTACTCTTGCCTGCTGCTTCTAACCTTTCTGATACTGTATATCTGAAGAAAGAGCTTCCACACATGGAGAGCGGATGATCGTAAAACGTATATATCAATGTGTGTAGCCGCCGTCGTAAAACTCCCTAAATCACTTATCGGAAATCGTAAAAAATCCCGGAAAAACCATCATTAAATCACTTTACAATATGCGCTTTGACACCGCTCTCGTGGAGATGGCCCGATTACGTAATAGGTGTACCAACTCGTGTGTAACGTATCGTATATACACAGTACATATATACTGAGTTTGTCCAGCTGTTGTAAACTCTGTACTTTTAGATAGGCCTACATTTCTCAGCAGTTTTCGTTGCTAAAGTGAACAATATTCAGGCTTAAAAAAAAGAGCTTTTGTCTTCTTACTTCCCGTATCACATGTACCCAGGCAAAAGTCTTCTACCACTTTTCAACAAAATATATAAAAAAATCAGTACATTTTGGGGAAAATTTGTCTCCTGTCCCCACAATTTTTTGATAAAAGAAAATATCTCCCACCCCTCCCCCTGCCCCCTCCTCCACACACACTTTCCAAATGAGAATTACGGCCCTAGCTGGGTACTTGCCAAACAGTATGTAGGCCTAACATTACTCGCTGTGAGTACTCACTCTGCGTTGACAAATTCCGAGCCAGATTTGTTCACGGGGGTGGTGGGGAATGAAGCAAGTGCAATGGGCATTTACCTACTACAATGAGTCACCCTATGTGATATTTACCCACTACAATGAGTACTCAACCTATGTAACATTTACCCACTACGAGGAGTACCCACTCTTAATATTGATCAAATCTGAATCAGACTTGTTCACGGGGGTGGGGAATGAAGTGCAAAGGGCTTTTGTCAAACACAAGAGGCCAGGTACCTACTCTGTGTGACATTTACCCACTACAAGGAGTACCCACCCTATGTGACATTTGCCCACTACAATGAGTACTCACCACACTGTATGTGATATTTACCCACTGCGAGGAGTACCCACTCTGACATTGACCAATCCCGACTTGTTCATTGAGATGAGGAATGAAGCATTTATGAACTCTAGAGAGGACCAGGCCAATGGGCGGGATACCTTTAACTTTGTCCCCCTCAAATTCAGTCTATAGGGGCCGCAGAAAGCTCTATTTGTTTGGTGGTCTTGGGAAAGTGACTGTATGGAATTCAGGATTCTGTGAAAATGTTGCCTTAAAGGCCTTACCTCATAGCCTTAAAGGACAACAGTATATACCAGCTAGGTATAAATTTACAAGTCATCATCAATCCCCATCCCTTACCAACACCAAAAAGGACAATAGAAAGCAAATCCAGTAGTCAAAACAAGATTTATTGAAATACGATCAACTTCTGCAAAAAATATAAAGAATACTTAAGTATCAAGATTGATCTCCATAAATGCAAAATAAATTATTATGAATTTTGCAGCACTTCTTACCAGGAAAAATATAAACTAATCATTCCAAAGGTATCCAATTATGATATGCATTTCACCCACAAAAACCACAAAGAAAGACTAATTTCACCCACAAACCAATTATGTTAAGTGTTACAAAGAAAGACTAAACATAAGCAAAGTAAAATGTGTTAATACATCTTCAAATACATTTTCAAATACATTTTCAAATACATTTTTAAATACATTTTGAAATACATTTTCAAATACATCATATAATTGACACACAACTAAATTCTCTTATAAATGAAACTGACTTTTCTCATGATTAATATCTTTCCAATTCTGTACAGTGAGCAAAATTAAATAGCTTAAAGAAAAGTTACTGTTGAACCTGTAAGCTGAATTCTAAGTTGTTGAAGACCTTAAATACCTACTTCTTTCCTGGGATATAGTGCACTTGTATTTTACCTGACAAATAATTCAAACAGTAAGTTGTTGCCCACGTATAGTACAACTCTTCCTGTCTCTCTTCAAAGCTTCTTAACTTCATAATATCATACTTGAAACAATGAAAGTGTGGACTCTCATTTATTTATAGCATATAGCATTTATACAGTACTAGTTGCTCTGCAAATGTTAATAAAAACCTTTAGTGTTTACATTTCCAAAGGCACCTACTAGCATCACCAACCAAATTAAATCAAGTTCTGTTGTGTGCTTTGTTGTGTAATCGGATTTCCTTTTTGATTAACCTTGAGTTTATCTGTAAATATTCATCTTTTTCTATATTGCCATACCGATAAAATTTGCTGTAAAATCTGAAGAGCTTAAGACTAATAGCCAAATTAAATATTTTATGTGAAATCGGTTGAAGTAAGTTTCCATAAAACTTCCCTATCAAATTAAGAACGAACAAGTATAACGATTCAAGACACAATTTACCTTTCTAAAATGGTCAAAGCCAATAAACTTATAAATAACCCTTATATTACACTCTTGCATTTATCATTTAACTTTCTTTTTTCTATAAGAATCAACAAGATACACAAAAATTAACCATTTATGTGCAGTAAATATTTAGCACAAGTCACTGCATAATACTTAATGAAACTGCCTTACAACTGAAAAAAAAACATAACCAAAAGCAAGAAAAGCCTAAGCAAAAAGCCATACCATCAATATGTAGTTTTTTTGGCTCGCCTATAGTCAAGTTTTTGTAAATGCAATAATTCAACACTTTCAGAGATGATTTACATACAGAACGGGGTTGATGTTGTCTCATTTTGCAAACCCCAAGATATTTGCACATAGACTAATCCAATCAATAATCGCTGAGGAAGTGGTGTTATAAATATGAAGCACAACAAGCATCAGAATGTCAAGCAGCTTTCTCAAAACCAGATTACTTCTGTAATTGTTGATAGCCTACTAGTATGATAACAAAATCAGTCAGATTTATATAAACATCAGATCTATAATGATATTGGGAAAATAATTTACAGAAGGGCTAATGCAGTTCATCTGATATTAGGCCTATTAGAGGCTCATCACTTATTTCTGCCTCACTTGGTTGACTGGCAGTTACATTGCCTTTAATACCCCAATTTCTACCTGCAACAACATTGGTTTAGCATGTGATGTCCAAATTGCTCCATTGTTAGGTTGTCATGGGAACCTCTGGCTCCAAGCTGTTTACCAAAGAACTCTTTAATGGGTACCTGGTTGAACTTGTTGCTTAGTACATATGTCTTACCTTCTACTTGCAGCAATTCCTTTGTAATTTCAACAAATGCGTTCACTATGAAAAAAAAAAGAGAAGAACAACTGTTGTAACCTAGATTTCTAATGCTGATTTGGAGGGGGGAGGGGAGGGAAAGGGGAGGGGAGGGGAGTGGAGGGGAAAGAGGAAGGAAGAATGGGATTTTCTTAAATTTGAATGTTTTTTTTTCATTTTCTTCATTTTCATACAACTCAACATTGTTAATGATGGAAAAGGTCCAAGTTAGTAAATTACTTGTGATCCAAAGATAGTCGAAGGAGCAATCAAATGTTGAATAGAACACAACATGGTAAAGTGTGTGGTTCAGTCTATATCACACACAGAACCTTTTCTATGGCACACTCTAAAACTGAGGTATTATGCTTATCAAAGGTGTCCAAACAGCAAAAGGCATCCAAACAGCAGAAGGCATCCAAACAGCAGAAGGCACCCAAACAGCAGAAGGCATCCAAACAGCAGAAGGCACCCAAACAGCAGAAGGCATCCAAACAGCAGAAGGCATCCAAACAGCAGAGGGCATCCAAACAGCAGAAGGCATCCAAACAGCAGAAGGCATCCAAACAGCAGAAGGCATCCAAACAGCAGAAGGCATCCAAACAGCAGAAGGCATCCAAACAGCAGAAGGCATTTAAACAGCAGAAGGCATCCAAACAGCAGAAGGGCATCCAAACAGCAGAAGGCACCCAAACAGCAGAAGGTATCAAAACAGCAGAAGGCATCCAAACAGCAGAAGACATTTAAACAGCAGAAGGCATCCAAACAGCAGAAGGCATCCAAACAACATAAGGCATCCAAACAGCAGAAGGCATCCAAACAGCAGAAGGCATCCATAGGCATTCATTTTTTAAAACAAAATAATCTTTAACACACCTGTTACGTGAAATCCTTCTGAGGTGACACTGCTTATGTACCTCTGCTTCTCCTTCTTACTGATACCAACAGCTCCTGATCTCTGCTTGCCATTCTGACAAAAAGCTGAGGAAGTCCTTAACCAACCACTGAAATTAAAACAAAAGGGAGTCATATATCAAAATATGTCACTCTAAATGCTACAGAAAGTGTTTATAACAAGTACCAGTGGAAGTAAGTATTGGCTAAACTTATTCAAATCCATTATCAGTCTGAAGCAAACCCTGTAAGCATAGCACAGAAAATGCTTTCTAGCACTAAATTTTTCACCTGGATCTCTTCTGAGACACAGCACCTTGTTAGTTTCAAAAAAATGCATTTAGAATAAAGATTACAGGAATTGAAATTCCCTTTTTAAGGAAAATATCAATTGTCAAATAATGATAAGCCACCAATCCTACAAAAGAGTGTTAAAACACTCAAGGGGTGATCTTTAAATCCCCCTGCCCATGCTGCAACCAACAAATGTCCTGAAAGCTGGTGATTGGATATCATTTTAGTAAAAATACACATGAAAGTGAATATAAGGCTTAAAAAAAAAAAAAAAAAATGCTTACCTCAAGCCTTCCAGGTCATGCTCTTTACAATTTGTTCCGCAGAGATGACGAAGAGACCTCAAAATAAGATAATACATTTCCAATTTTCCATCTGTAATAAAAAAAAATAATGAGGCAAAATACTGAACGATTTATCATCTTTACAATACAGTATGTACAAATTCTGTGCTCACAGAGTGGCAAGAGATTAGTAATGGCCAGAAACTCAGCCCATTTATCATATGATTTACTAAAATGATAACTACTGCAATATCTTTTGTACAGATGATCACACAGATCAAATGATCACAAACGATTATAGAGTATCTTTAAGCAAATGCTGTAAATACATGTACATGAAAATTGAAAACTTGTAAATGGCTCCTGCAGGTAAAATGCATTGCTAATTTACAGTAATTACAGTTGATACTGACAAATTAAACACAAAAAGATGGCCAGGGATTCAAATGCACAAGTTCACACAAGAGAGCCTTCCTTTGAATGATAAATCTGAAATACGACAGCATTTTTATAAAGTGCTTTTTCTTCATACAACTTTTTTTCCAATTCACCGCTATTTTCCACTTTTTTGTTAATATGATTAAGACCCACTTGATCAAATTAAAACAAATCATCCTGGTGGGAAAAATTGGGAGGAACTTTAGAAGCAGGTTCTCTCGAAAAATAATCAGACTCATGAACTTCCGAGGTGAATGATGTAATCTTATCAATTATTAAAGAATCTTTTGTGTAATCTTATGGCTCCCATGCAGTATCCCTGGCTACAGTAGCATTAAAGTCACATGGTCCAGCATTGTACTAATCTTGATAAAAGAACGTTGCATATTCATGTTATGAAGAACTTATTATGTATGTCCAAACTATGGCATATTGCTGCCGGCTGAGCAGCAAAGTTGCAAGGTCCCCAGCTGTACTAAGCTAGCTTAACTATGAAATAATGCATATTTTTTTAATGTATTATAATGGAGAATGACACAAAAATTAAAGCCTGGAACTATAAAACTATGCCTCTCTATCATTTTAAACCTAAAGTTATTATTTTTATGCCATGAAGTGCAGTAACACATTATAGAAAGATGCTATGCAAGTTCTTTCAACAATTCTAAAATGAGAGCCAAAATATTGTATGCAAAAAAAAAAAAAAAAAAAGGGTAGGCCTAGGTCTATGCCTATTTCCCATTGTGTATTGAATCATTGTTTTGTAGGCTAAATGAAAATAAATTAAGGGAAATTTATTTTGCTTTAGCCTGCACAAACTTCTGAGCCACATTACTACAGTGCATCACAACTGTAGTAATTTTTAAAAGAATCTTGCATTCGATCACCATATGTAGCTTCAATTATTTTAGACCTAGGGCCTAGGCCTAGAATGGGTCGAAGTTTTTTTTTAGTTAGTTCCAAGGCCTATCCTCGCACACTATCTTGACGAAGTTAGCACTACAGTATTAACACCAGTCCTAGGGGTCAGTATCAGTATCACTTTCTTGGCCTTCCATTTTTAATCTTAAGTTCCTACTATTTTAAGACTCAATTATTCAACAATTTCCAAACGTTTTTAAATATAAGCTGGATAAAAAGTAGTTGCCATGGAAACCTGAAAATCTGACCAAAAAGTGCCCCAAAAAAGTGTAATCTTTTTGATTGAAGAACATTGCACACTTACAAGCGCTGTCAGAAGTGCATAAAGAAAGGTAAACAAGCCAACTTGACACAGCGTCATTTGCAGGAACCTGCAGGAAATGACCCAAAAAACACAATTTAGGCAAGCTATTTTCCAAAATCTGCTCAAATTAGTTACCATAAATGTCACCAAAAATATTAAGATAACTTACCGTTAAAAATGCGATCGATTTCGGGTCATTTTCAGTACTTTTGTAACGACTTGCTCTACAACTGCACATGACTTTCATTGAGAAACTACAGCAAAATACCCACTGCGCAGCCGTATAACGTAAGGCACAAGTTACTTCAAAATGACCTGAGTATAGTAATGACGTCATTTGCTGGCTAACTCTAGCGCTCTCAGCGGCTACACACATTGTTTCAAAGGAACTTTAATGGGGTCCATGGGATGTGGGTGTTGAGTGAATCTGCAGAGGATTAAGTTAAAGCCGTGTAGGGGGGGTTTTGTCGGTGTTTCTTTGCCGGAGGCTACGCTTTACGACCGTCAGATCTCCATGTGTGGAAGCTCTATGATCTGAATCATTAACACAAAATTTTGAAAAGCAAAAGACTAAAAGGATGATAGAAAGGAACAAGGTAACCATTAATGTTTGGGTCATTTGCCTCAAAGACTGCCATAATGACAAACATCATATTTTCATGCAAAATTTTCAATTACCTTATCCCTCCCCAGCCCAAAGCTAGCCCACTCCTCCATGACATGATACCCAAAATCTTCACATGATGAAATGCCTCTCTTTAGGAGGAATGGTCCATCAATCATTCATTGCACAATTTCAGCCATGTACTGTATGTAATGCCCAATTATTTTTTTAGGAGCCAAGGATTAATCAGTCAAGCACTTATCTAATTTCACTTCAGTGCAAAGCAGAGTTGGGTTTCAGCCCTAGATTGACCTTCATATGCAAAGTAGTTCCTGCTCTTGAGTGTTTTATTACCAGGGCATTGAATTTGTCTCAATGCCAACTCCCTAATAGAGAGAGTTGAACACACAATTACAATGAGTAGATGCCAACTCCCTAATACATGGACTGACTTTTAATAGTTTAGAAAATTGGTTTAATACTATAACCTGGATGTGGACTCATGCCTTTGGACTGGATCTTAAGGTGATGCATATATCTGTGTAAATGAGTAAAACTTTTCAAGGTCTTTAAATAAAAATGTAAAATATGAAGACAATGTTATGAGTAGGGATGTACCGGATCCAAATTTTTGGATCTGGCCGGAACCAGATTTTGCCGGATCCAGGTTGAAATCCGGCCGGAAGCGGATTTTTCATTGCTTACAACAATTCTCATAATCTTAAGAAACAAAGGGAAAGGGGTGGGGGCAGGGGATTGTCAAGTTGGCTACTAATGGCTAGCAACCCAACATTTTTAGAAAATAATAATTATTGGGCATATTGTGATGAAATCAAATCAAAATCAGTGAAAGTTCTGGATTAATCCTAACATCTTTAATATTATAAAACTTGAGACTGTCATACATGTGTTCTTACTGAGGAAGTCAAAAAGTCAAATGACACTATGGAGGGAGGAAAGGGTTATTTATCTAACCTTAACATGTATTTGAAGTGCATGTATATGCAAATTGTGTAAAAACTAAACTAAAATGATTAAGGACAGTAACAAGGTAATAGAAATGGATACGAATTCTTTCATGTTTTACATTGGAAAGTAATTATTCTCTGAATTATTTTTGTGTTATTTCATTAAAACACCTTGGTACCCTGAATTACTTGTAAAACAGTTCGCTTAGATAAGTGCGGGGAAAAAACATTTTTCTCTTTTTCAATAGCAGGAGAATCTAAGCAATGAAAAATTGTGGAAAACAAATTCAGTCAACCTACATGTACATGTACTTTTATCTACAAATTTCATTAATGTCTCTAACTGTAAAATTGTTTACAACTGGTGTGGTTTTATTTATTATCTGTTACAGCCCAATCTGTTTCAAAATTTCTATTGATTTCAAACAGCTACATGTCTTTATTCCGTTTTAAATGATCATACGCGTAACATAAGCCAATTTGTTCAGTGTTTTCAAGAAGAAAATACATTATCTATACCGAGAAAAATCCAGATATTCATGTTTGTTTTATATTTCATATAGTTGTAATGTACCACAGTCTCATAATGTAAATCTTCAATTGTTAAAATTGCCAAAAATCCGGTTCCGGCCGGATTTGGAAAAAAATCCGGCCGGAACCGGAACCGGATTTTTCCCCAAATCCGGCCGGACCGGATATCCGGTACATCCCTAGTTATGAGTCATTACTAAGCATAAATGTTTTTAATATTTTTATTTCCATACGGGAAAGATAAAATATACTTTATAAAATCAATGTACAAAGGTATATAGCTCAAATGGGGCCGGTATGGGATGTCCTCCATGCAAAGGCCTGTGAAACCATATGAAAAATAAAATATACAGGTATGTGCACTCTTTAAAGGTTTGGGCACCCTCCCCACCCCCTTTAAAAAAATCGTCATGGCTTTAGACCTACAGTAGGTAGTAGGTCAACCCCATCCCTTCCCAGCTCACAACTACACCACTGCCCCATGATATCCAAAATCTTCAATTACCCCATCCCTCTCTAGCTCACAGCTATATCACTGCTCCATGATACCCAAAATCTTTAATTACCCCATCCCCTTCCCAGCTACACCACTGCTCCATGATACCCAAAATCTTCAATTACTTCATCCCTCTCTAGCTCACAGCTACACCACTGTTCCATGATACCCAACATTTTCAATTACCCCTTCCCAGCTCACAGCTACACCACTGCTCCATGATACCCAAAATCTTCAATTACCACATCCTTTCCCAGCACACAGCTACACCACTGCTCCATGATATCCAAAATCATCCCTCACCCAGCTCACAACTACACTTCTGTTTCATGATACTATGTTGACAATATTTTGAAAATTCCTTTGAATTGATATAATTTAACAAACAACTGTATAAAGAATATTGTTTCTTATCAGAATCATTCTCGAAATCAATATCCAACATTTTTACATCAATTTCTAAACTAGAACCGTCGGAAGGACAATTCGAAGCTAGTATAGAAAATGGGCTTATAGAAGGAAGTACAGTATATACAGAAATAGGGTAGCAGGGGCAGATGATTTCAAATTACTTGAGTCATCACAACTGAAATCTAGATGACATCCCACCACATGCCATTCCCCCCTGTCCCACATGTCAACCCACCTTGTTCCACATGCCAACCCACCCTGTTCCACATGCCAACCCATTCTGTTCCACATGCTAACCCACCCTGTTCTACATGCCAATAAACCCTGTCTTACATGCCAATACATCCTGACCAACATCCCACCGCACCCTGCCCTACATACAATTCCACCCTGCCGTACACAAAATTCCACCATGTCTCACACAACCTCATCCTAATTCCTTCTGCTACTTTATCACCATGTCATCTTCTACCCCACATTCTGCTTATTGTTTATATTTCACAAACCCCTTAATTTGACATTCTTCAGAAGGGAGGATACTTTTATTTGCTTCATTATTCATGGTAAGACAAACATTTTGATTGCTATTCATGTCAGGAATGTCAATATCATAACAAAACTAAAAGTGTAAAGTTAGTAAGTCATAAGCCATATACTTTTGATCTCAGGTCAAACATATTGCAGCAAATGCACACTATACCAAACCATTTAGTGTGAACAATGCTCTTCACATACACTGTATGTTCAATTGTTTCAGCAAAATCATCATACCCACTTTAATTCAAGAGATACCACATACACAAATATTTCATTGCTATATGCAAATAGGCTGATAATTATGCACACACAATCCCCCAATCATACTTAACTGAACAGTACAAATGCCCTATACCACTGAGCCAAATAGCAAGTTACTGTATTATTTCAGGTTAAATAAACAACCTACTTAATATGCACACTACACCTCACCATTGTCGTCACATATATGATCATTTGTGTAAAACAAAATCCCCACTCTCACTTTAAATTTAGGAGATATCATAAATACAAATATTTCCATTGTTATGCAAATAAGATAATAAGTATGCACACACAACCCCCAATAATGCTCATTTGAACAGTACCCATGTCCTCTACCCCTATGCCAAGTCACATAAATGTACACCATTCTTAAGTTATGAAAACTTTAACCAAAAACTTGAACTAAAACTTGAAGCAAAACTTTAACCTGACAAATATCATAATTGTTATGCAAATAAGCTAATTAGTATGCATGCACAATCCTCCAATCATGCTCATTTGATCAGTACCCATGTCCTCTACCCCTATGCCAAGTCACATGAATGTACACCATCCATAAGTTATACAAACTTTAACCAAAACTTTAACCTGACAAATATTTTCATTGTTATGCAAATAAGCTAATTAGTATGCATGCACAATCCTCCAATCATGCTCATTTGATCAGTACCCATGTCCTCTACCCCCATGCCAAGTCACATGAATGTACACCATCCATAATTTAGGTTATACAAACTTTAACCAAAACTTTAACCAAAATTTTAATGGACGCCAATGCCGATACCGACACCAGGGGTAGTAAAATAGCACTGCTATTCTTCGAACAGTCGAGCTAAAAAACTACTTACAATTCCGTTATAACTTTCTAGTTTTATAGCAATGTAAAGCAAATTTTCATAAAAGAAATTTTTTCCCAATAAAAGTCATGTTTTTTTGTTAAGTAGCTACTGTATCTTTTATGGGGATGTTTCAAATTTTGCATTTATATAAATGCTACAGACACAGAATCAAGAACAGTACGAAACAACAATAGAAAATTTGATACAAAATTCATTACAATCCTGCGAAATTACATAATTCATTTCAACCAAGATTTATTTATCTGCAAATTATTCCTCATTATGAATGATAGACACTGTTAATGACGTCTGTGTTTTGTGAGAATCCATGATCAATAAACAGCAATTAACTTCTACTGTATCTTCAAGAGCTAATTAGGTTACCATACCAATGAGCTCTCAGATTAATACGTCGTATTTTCATTTCATTTTAATTTTTGAGACATTTTGCGCTATGAAATGAAAATTGCTGCATCTGTTTGGAAGGATGACTTCAATGACAGCAATTCTTGCATTTTTTTGTTGCTTCCAGCATTTTCACTTGCATGGTGTAATATACAGTTAATTATTATACATTTATCAAAGATTTAATAATGATAAAAATAATCTTACTTGTGCTTTTATGTAGCACTTTTCTATGCAAGTATGCATAATTAAAATGCTTCAAAATGGTAATAATTGAGCCTCAAAGCAGGGGTCGAAATTTAAAATTTTCGCCACTGTTCTACGGAACAGTACTTTCTCAAATAATACTGTTCGGGATCATGTTTCACTGTTTCAACTTTTTTGCTGATAACAGAACAAATTCCTTCTTCAAAATGGACTTAATTTTCTTACTAGAAGAAATTATTTTAATGATTATCTCGTTTGACAAAACATTTTTTAAGCAGAAATCAAAGTTATTGATCATTCATGCTTGTGAAAAGAACACTGTTTTACCGGAACCTTGATGTTTGAAAAATTCACTGTTCCTGCCTAAAATGCACTGTTCTCGAAACAGTGGCAAATTTGACCTCTGCAAAGCTGCAGCCGACACACGGCACACAAGCCTGTACCATTACCCTGCTCCTATCCCTTAGCACCAAGTGAGATGGTAGCAGGTCCAGCCTTTGGTAAGACTGCTGGGGATTGACCACACGGCTTAAGCTTCCTGGTAACTTTAATGTGAGGAATACATTTTTAATACAATATCCTTTCATGTAAATTGCAGTACATTTTAAGGTACAGTATGTAGTGCTGTCAATGATTAGTAATTAATCACTAATCGCTCGGAACTATTCAAAAACATTTAGTAAAACTTTTAAACGATTAATCGTGAAAATAATATATGGGGTGGCCTAGTGTACAGTAACAATTAGCACCACTGAAAAAGATCGTAAAGTACTCAAAAAATCACTTTAAAAATTTGAGCTATAAACCCCTCTGTGTTTAAAATGCATGAAAAAGGGCATAACAAAGGCATAACAAAGGCATAACAAAGGCATAACAAATCAAGCAAATTCCTTTATTTTCTTGATTATCAATCATGTTGATCTTTCGATGGCATAGTCATGGCCAGAACTAAATTCACCTTGTTAAATTCAAAATTGTTGCCATACTTTAAGAGCTAAAAATGATTTACAACAGAGAAGTGCCATTTTACAGGCCTTAGCCAATACTGTACTGGGGTACAATCGATGTACAAAAATTATTTTGTGACAGTAGATGAAACTTTCAGACTGCCAGAAATCGGCAACATTTCTTCTTAAATATTTTATTTCTATGTCGGTTTGAATGTCATCCAAAACCAGGATCTTTATATCTAACTAGTTTTTTCAGCCTAACGGGTAAATATAAGACATTAAATTTGCATTTGGTGAGATTCTCGGTCTATTTTTGGTCTAAAAATGCATGGTATATTTGTGTGTGTAAATTGTACCAGTTCCACATAAAAAAAATGACTGAGTTTTGGGTGAAGCTTGGTTGTGATTAATCGCTAAACGCTCACAAATTTTGGCGATTAAACAGCAACAGCAACAGCACTAACAGCATGTAAATGTGATAACTTGTTTGGATTTATAGACCTTTTGAAACTGAGTTTATAGCCGAACATGATTTCTTCAGTACTTCCGACCAATCAACTGCTGGCGCGGGGGAAGATTTTTCTTTGTTATACAACCAACCAGCTGCAGGGGTTAGAGGCAAAGTTGTGAGCAGCAATGCGTGCACGTATTACCTTCATGTATAACACACGTATGATACAGCAATGCGTGCACGTATTACCTTCATGTATAACACACGTATGATACAGCAATGTGTGCACGTATTACCTTCATGTATAACACACATATGATACAGCAATGCGCACACGTGTTACCTTCATGTATAACACACGTATGATACAGCAATGCGTGCGCATATTACCTTCATGTATAACACACGTATGATACAGCAATGCGTGCACGTATTACCTTCATGTATAACACACATATGATACAGCAATGCGAGCGCATATTATTTTCATGTATAACATTTGTATGATACAGCAATGCATGCGCATATTACCTTCATGTATAACACAGGTATGATACAGCAATGGGTGCACATTTTACCTTCATGTGTAACACACGTATAATACAGCAATGCTACACGTATTACCTTCATGTATAACACATGTATGATACACCAATGCGTGAGCATATTATTTTCATGTATAACATTTGTATGATACAGCAATGCATATCGTATTACCTTCATGTATAACATTTGTATGATACAGCAATGCATGCACATTACCTTCATGTATAACACACTTACAATACTGTACGTGAGTTTGAAAGCATATATTTCATACGCATGGTCCCATACCCTGCGTGAATTACGAACAAGATTCTCCCAGTATTTGATTCATGAATAAGATTCCCCAGTATATGATTGGTCCATTATGGACACATGAATTTTGGCCATCCATCCATCCATCCATGTTCATTTGTAGTAGGCGCCTTTTTCATAGGATACAAAGCGCCCAGAATGCTGCCCCAAAGTTCAGTAAGTAATACATGATTAAAAAAGAAAAGTCTTAAGACGTGTTTTAAACTGTCCAAGTGAACTGGCATGGCGAATGTGTGAAGGCAAAGAGTTCCAAACATGGGGTGCTGCAGCTGAAAAAGCCCTAGAACCAGCTTTGGTGTTAGTTCTGGGTTCAGTCAGGAAGTTTTCAGAAGAGGAGCGAAGGGATCGTGCTGGTGTATAAAGTTTCAGACTGTTGGATATGTATTCAGGTGATTGATGTATCAGGGATTTGTAGACAATAACACATGCTTTGTATAAAATTCGCTGTGACACAGGGAGCCAATGCAATTTGTTGAGCAAGGGTGAGGCATGATCACGACGGCGTTTCCTGAAGATAAGCTTAGCAGCTTTATTTTGGAGTTTCTGTAGGCGATTTACATTTTTCATGGTAATACCATTCAAAGGGAATTACAGTAGTCCAAACGTGATAGGATGAGTGATCGAACAACATAATGACAGGTTTCAACGTCAATGTACCGACGAATCTTGCCAATGTTTCTAATGTGATAATTAATTGTTTTACTAAGTTGTGTCACATGGTTGTCCATTGACATTCTATTATCGAAAGCAACTCCCAGATTTTTAACTGAAGTGACTGGTGAGATGCAAGTATTGCCAAAAACAAACTTGAGGTTCTCAAGGGCTTTACTAGCATTTGATGAAGAGAATATGATACACTCTGTTTTGTCCTCATTAAGTTTAAGTTTGTTTGCAATCATCCACTGTTGGATATCTTGCACACAGGAGGTCAGTTTGAATAAAGCACATTCAGCATCGAGTGGAACTTTAGGGTTAAAGGCTAAGAAAATCTGTATATCATCAGCATATATGTGATACTCGATCTTGTGCTTCCGCAATATGTCACCTATTGGGATAGTATAAAGTGTGAATGACAAAGGTCCTAAAACAGAGCCTTGTGGGGTCCATATTCAAGATTTACAGTGTTGGAGTCAGCTCCAGGAACATGGACATGGTTAGTCCGACAATTAAAATATGATGATAGCCAATCCAAAGCGTTGCCAGAAATACCAAAGCTATGCTCAAAACGATGAGAAGCATGATTTGGTGGTCTAAGCGTATCAAACGCGGCAGACAGATCCAACATAAGAAATAAAATAGCTTTCTGCTGGTGAGCGCTTGAAGAACATAATCTTGCACATGTAGTAGGGCAGACTCAGTACTGTGTGAAGTTGGTAGGCGATTGTAGTGGCTCAAAAGTTTGTGTTTGTTGATGTGTTCAGTGAGTCTACTGGTTACAACTTTTTCAATATATTTTGAAACTGTAGCAATGTTTGAGACTGGGCGGTAGTTTTTGAGTTCATTTTTGTCCAAAGATTGTTTTTGATGATGGGAGCCACAATTGCATGTCCATAGACTTTCGGGAAAATACCATGTTCCAAGGAAGCATTCACAACTTCTGTAAGTTTCGGGAGGATAGTTTTCATGTTGTTTCAACAGCCATGTTGGAATCATATCAAGAGCACATGTCTTGGAAGGTGACTTAGCGATTATATTTATAAGTTCATCTTCAGTGACAGGCTGGAAATCAGAAAGAAGTGAACAATTGAAAGGAAACCTTCTGTCTATCAGAATAGATGGTGAGTCAACATGTAGGTCATTAATCATGTGCCTGATGTCCTTGACTTTATTCTGGAAAAAATTACTAAAGTCATTTGCAAGTGTAATTGGACATTCACTCTGTGGAAGAATTCTTGAATTATTGTTGAGAAGTGTGTTGACAGTGGCAAACATGTCCCTTGGGGTGGAAGACTGTAACTTCTCCATGTAGAATTCTTTCTTTGCAGAGAAAAGAACAGTTCTTACATGTTGCTTTGAATCATTATACGCTGATAGGTCAGAGAGAGATCTTCTTTGCGCCACTTGCGCTCACAGCGCCGCCGTTCTCTCCTGGCATCATCAACTGATTTGTTGTACCATTTAGGCGCGAACGAACACTCTTTTTGCGTTCAATAACAGGAGCATGCAGATCAAGGGCTGATGTAATGGCAGTGCCAAAATCAGCTACAAAGTCATCAACATTTGTTTCTTGCAAAGAAATTTGATTAAGATTGGATGACAAATCTTGTGAAAGTTGGGAGTGATCAATGGCACTGTATCTTCTTGTTAAAATAATTCCATTATTGGGAACTACTTTAGGTAAGTCAAGTTTACAGCATATGACAGAATGATCTGAGACATGATTTTCATGAATTTCAACAGATGATAAAAGTGTTTCATTTTCTCTGGTAATGACAAGATCAAGAATGTGGCCTTTGTTTGTGTAGGTTGATTTACATGTTGAATGAGTCCAGAAGATGAAAGTGTAGTAGCAATTTGTGAACATCAGGCTTAGTTGGGACATCAAAGTGCACATTGAAATCACCCAGCAAAACAAGTTGACCAGGAAGATCATTTAAATTGTCTACAAAATCATCAAACTCATCTAAAAATTCTTTAACTGTGAGTTTGTTAACACTAGAAGGTGGAGGACGGTATATCACCACAAGATTGAAGGATCTATTATTGTTTGAGATTATGGCATATTCAAAAGATGCCATGTGACATTATTCATATTAGTTTTCTGGAAATTGCTGATTCAGATTAAAAAAAAGTTATTGAAAGCAATGGTGGTGATAATAAGTGTCTTAGCAGGAATTAGCATACGTATTCCCTTGAGCAAACCTCACATACATGTATCATATTAAACTTGTGAAGAATACATGTTTATAACTTCTAAAACCAGATCTGTCCTCTCTGCCCACCCCCTCTTTCCCCAGAACAAAAATAACATTTTGATGAAGTCTAATTTTGGATGGGGTACAAGTCACAGTTGTTTGAGGTACAGTATTAATTTCACAGAAAATTACCTTTTTGTACACTTGACTTAAAGAACAAAAACATTTCCAGCTTTGATTGAAGGCATACTACAGTATTTGTTTCCGTAATTCAAAAAGCTTCATGAAAAAGCAAATGTCTTTTCAGATGAAATGTTAATAAATAAATTTAAAATACTTGTGCAAAACAGGTGTGCATATATCATGTCACCTTAAATCTTCATACATTGTAAATAAGTTTTTATATTCTGTTAAAAGATGTAATTATTGATGACATCATACTGTAGAATTTCAAGGAAATATTTTGGCTGCTCTAGCAATAGGTGTGAAGTCAAAAATTATTAATGACAGAAAAGCAATTTAACAAATTATCAGTCATGAAATTTTGCCTCCAAATGCCATATTATTCAGTCATTTGTTCATCAAATTAATTTTCAATTTTTAATTTGTTAACCTTTTTTCCATTTTGGTTTTAAGGTATTTAAACGTAGAATTAATTCATTGTAAATACACTATCACACTTTGTGATATGTTTTACTGTAGTAAGTTGACTGAAAATAGCCATACCTTTGTTAAACATTTTGAACTTAAAAGGAAAGGTGGCACACAACAATTATTATTATATAAGAGTATAACTTTTAGAAAGCAGATAGTTATTGATTAAGATACTTACAAATATAAATGTCCAAACTGAAACAGCAAGATTGCATCATACCCTAACAACTCTTTACAGTACGACAGTCTCTCAAAGTCTAACAGAAAGTAAACACCAATCGAACAGACCAATTCTCTCAGAGCAATACACACTCATCTTCTGTTGCTTATAAACACACCTCTATGAGCAAACTGTCACAATGTTCCACAATTTCACATTTTACGTCATTCCCAAATTACAGAGAAAAGGAGATTTATGAAATGTTACTTCGACACGTTTCTGTTTCCGTAAAGTGTTGGCTACAGTTCATAGAGATTCGTGCTTCAGTGCATCACACTAACACAGACCTAATATCTCATTAGGAAATAAAAAATATTTAAAAAAATCATAATTCAAGGAATTATAGGATTAGTTTAGTGGTCAAGCATGTCCATCTTATATGAAAGAGGACTTAAAAAGAAACAAAATGGTGAATAAAGCATTCAAAAATCGTATTCTGTTAGGGGGATATTCAAGTTTAAACCTCTCTTATCTGTTTAAAAATAAACTTGTGTAGTAAGTCTACAATGAAAAGTTGGCGTCTTCATCCTCACATTCTTAACAATTGTTAACGTATTTAAAAAAAATCTATTTAATTTTTTCACTATTTAAATCATTTTTCCTCAAACTTTCTTCAGGTGGTATACTATAAATACCTTCCTAGATTTAGTTTTGCTACTTTTGTGACATATTCCATAGTTTTAAAGCTACAAAATTGCAGGAAAAATATGATAGAATACACAGAGACTTTGAGGAATATGAAGCTATGACATCACAATTAGTCTGATTTCAGTCGTTTCTACACAAATGATACCAAACTTTAAACTTAGATATCTCCTTAATGGCCTAACATTTTTAGATGCTTTCTTCACTATTTTGTTTCTTCTGAAGTCCTCTTTCATATAAGATAGACTTGCTCCAGCACTGAACTAATCCTTTAAATAAAACCAACAGAGGATCATACAGAGAGAACATTGATCAGAACATCAATGATGTAGTAGCTCAACATATATTTTTGGGTGGTTACAAGCCTGTTTTTTTTACTATGGTGTAGCGGTTATCATACGTCTACAGACCACGAGGCCCTGGGTTCAAGCCTGGGTTGGGTAGACACGCCAATGCACCACAACTGGTTATTAAAAGCTGTGGACATTGACTTGGTTGTCGATGTTATTTCTGTCTGTACATTGTACCTGTGTTCTCGTCCCGGTCATACTAAGCGTTTCGTGATAGCATTGTTACTATCATAACCGAATACGCAGGCGACGACCCCGTCATTGTAATTGTATGTTCACTCGTCGTTGTCGCCTGTTTTTTGTTGGTGTGTTGTTAATTCGAGTAGGCTGGGTTATTAGGAAAGAAATACATGTTTTATTTTCATTTTAGGGGGAAATGCAAGCTGGAGCTTTAATATCATTGTGATGCTAGAACATAAATGATGTAGTGGCTCAATATACAGTATTTTTTGGGGGTGGGGATTACATCGGGTAGGCTTGGGTTGTTACGAAAGGAATACAAGTTCAATTAGCAGTGGGCCCGCAGCAGTGGTGCAACAAAAGGCTGGGAATGCCCGGAAGGGTGGGTAAACCTTACAGGTCCTGGGCAAAACTGATTTGGGTCTAGCCCTGAACTATGACACTGCAATATCTTTGTTATGGGACTCAAAGCACCAGTGGTGTCAGAAGGAACTCAGGGGCAAGCAGAGAGAGCAGAAAATCAAGTTCATGTGTTTTTTGACAATAATAAAGAGAAACTTTTCATTTAAAAAAGGGGCACTCTTGTCAGTTTTCGAAATTGTGGAGGAAACGTCCCCTCTGCCCCATGGTTCCTACACATATGCTTTGAGCATAGGCAGGATTTGGGGGGAGCAAGGGGACACTTCCTCACCCTCACTTTTTGTCCAAATGGGTACTTTTGTATGGTGATATGCTTATTGGGGGCATGCCTCCTTCCACCACGGCCTTCGATGTTCGTGCCCCTAGTAAAATGATATGCTTTATGTCAAATAAATACTAACTGTTTGTGACAACCTCTATGTATTTTGAAGTATTTGTAAGTGAGTGGATATCTATTTGTTTTCAAGCTTCAAGAGTGGCCTAGAATAACTTCAAATAAGTTCCAAAAGGGCGCCTCCATAACAGTCCGCCCTCAACTTTCAAAAGGGCACCTCCTGCCACTGTCCGCACAATTTTAAAAGGGCACTTTCTTCCCCCTTACTCTAGGACAAGGGGCAGTTCCCCCTCCCCTCTTGCCACAGTGGTTCCGACATCGCTGCAGAGGCCAAAATTCCTACAAGCCCCTAGGACTTTAAATGCCTCACTGCATACCTGAGATGCCTCACTGCATAATGTACTTTAATATTGTTTAAATATGGGAAAACTGTTTTTCAAGAAAGCCTAAAATAGCTAAGCCTCAACATCAATATGATGCAAACTTTATTATCAATGTTTGCTTTTAAGTGAAATAGAAATCATAAACAGAAACATCAGCAAAATGCTGTTGTATAAAATCAAGATGGATTTAACATCATTGCAAAAAGACAAGGTTTCAACTATGGCATATTTTCCTCATATTGCTAAAATATTAGCCAATTCTGAGCAAATAATTAATCATCGCAATTAATGAAACAAAATTAATAAATAATAAAATCCCACAAATATACTTCTAAGAGGCAATCATCATAACAAAATATAACTGAAACGATTTTTAAATTTTCTTTTGAAGTCCTCTTTAATATACAATGGATTTACTTGACCCCCTAACTAATCCTTTAAGATACCCATCACAGACAATAGTGATTTTCCTAAAAATGGAAGAAAATGTTCCTATAATTGAAGATATTTGAAATAAGCAAAATGTTCCGAAAATGAGCAAAATTTTCCGAAAATGAGCAAAATTTTCCAATAATCAAAGCAAATTATCCTGGAAAGTACAAAATAGTATCCAAAAATGAAAACAATTTACAAAAATGAAAGAAAATGTTCTGAAAGTTGAAGAAAATTGTCCAGAACTGAAGGAAATTACACTAAAATTGGCCAAAAAGTTTAAGAAAATAAGTAACATTTTCTGAAAATGAGCAAACTTTCCTGCAAATTAAAGAAAACTACCCGAAAATGAAAGAAAATTTCTTGAAAATGGAAGGTGGAGTGGCAATACAATACAATATTATTGTATTATTAATACAATATTAAAAGTCAAAAATTTATCGGAAAGATCCCTTTTGGGTATTTACCCCTTCCCCCCTTTCCCTCTCCCCCCACACACACACTAAGAATTTCTTTAAAAGGTACTAGGTTTATGCATAAATTAAAGGATTATTTCCATGGTTTGGGAGAAAAAATATTTGAAAGAGCGAAATTTTAGAGCCAATTTGGTACAAAAATCAGATTGATATTATATTCCGTTCAGGAGATATGGATTTTTAAGATTTCCCAATTCCATTTTGAAATTTGTGTACAGTATGATGAATTCGTGTTTTGATGTCATGTTTATGTATTTCATTGAACGTTAATTAAATATAAATCAGTAACTTTCGTTAATTTATTTTTCTAGCAGGTTTTACTAATAAAAAGGATGATAAATTTTAATGAAATTCATAACCTTTGTGGGAGAATGTGTTGCTGTGATGTCATACTGAGCCTTTTCCTACTCATTTATTGGCACTTTTTGTGAACCTTAATATTTGAATATCTCCTGGTAGGAATAACATATCAACATGAATTTTGTACTAAATTGTTTTCAAACGTTTTTCTCTTCTAAAAGGTATACAAAAACATGGGAATATTTCTTTAATAAAGTCTATAACCCCATGGAGCTATTAACTGAAAGCTCTATGACAGCCCATACACAAACAAAAACCTCTTGAGAGGTAAGTTATTGTAGATTACTGCAGGCTGATCATGCGTCTAATGTGACAGGGGACTCGTGCTGATTTTGAAAGGTTTTTTTTTCTTTTTTTTAATCATTGAGTTATTATTACTTTGATGATTTTACAGCCAGCGATTCAATCGCAATATATGGTTTAAAGATAACCTATTTAAGCTATTTAGCCATTCTTGAGCTTTAATAGTTTTTATTTAAGCCCAAACGTCGTATCAAATACATAAGTTATACTCACATTTAACTAAACATTGGGAAATCCCAAACGGGATATCAAGCTCGATTAGCATATGTTCCAGACAGTATTTTAATGAAAACATAGTTTTATTTTAATCGGAGATATTCTGTGGTATTTCCTGAGCTAATGTTATTATATATGCTAAATTCCTTCAGATTGCACCGAGTAAAATCCGAGTACTTGAAACATTTTTGATGAATTTTGGAATGCAAAATTCGTTAAAACTACACAACAATATGAACTGTTATTGCATCAACATATCAATGTATTTAAGGCAAACAAAATGTAGCAACACAGCAAAATATCCAAAAAACACTTAGGATATGATAAACGCTGCAAAAATCCAAATGCATCCAGGCTTAAGCTCAAATGCCTTAAACAGATGTTGAGCTAAAAATTATTGATGAATCCTTCCATTGAGTTATTAGTAAGAAATCACCCTTTAATTTACAATGTGTGGATGTGCAATTAGATTATAATCAATCTCAGACTTCAATTATATCAATGCAATCATATTTGGGTTAAATATACCTGCAGCACATTCGGCTGACTTTTCTGAGAAATAGAAAACCCCTCAAGCAGCCTGTCAAAGGGAATACAAAAGATATAACTCTTTTTAAAGGAATTGTTTTAAAGAAAAGAAAAATCACTACAGAACTCGCCCCTTGAACAGAACTCCATCCCAATTTTCTGTGCCTGTGGAATTTCAGTAACCGCATCTAGCGGTTTACATTTTCCAGTTTATTTCCAAATTATTCCACTTCGTGTTTTAACCAAGTTTGCCCTCTTGAGGTGTAAAATATGTGAAATTTGTTTTATTTGGACAATTTGTGAGAATAGATTCAACCTCTAAACACCGAAATTGACGCTATATTTTGTATTTTCACGTAAATTATTTTCGAAGTTAAGAAATCAAGAGTGGCATTCAATCAATAAAACTTCCTCCCCATATAACTGCAACACGGGGAGTTTTTACTTTAATAACATCAATATGTGTTATGTCTTTAAAGTTTTAGGCATAAAGAAACTTGTAAAGTGTATTTCTTGTTATATTCATAAGTAACCAGTGTATAATTTCATTGAGTCATATTCAAAGAAGCATAAGTGTGTGTGTCTGTAAATCTCGTAATTGCCATTGCCTATCATTATCTTTGGAAAATTCTTTTCGCACTGCAGCACCGCACGTGTAAGTATGCTCGAAGGTGCATAACTCCTGACCTCTACACATAAAGAGTCCTTGCTCTTTGCATATATTGCACTGATGAACGGAAATGGTAAAAGTGCAGGATTGTTTATCAAAATAGTGTCAAGGGAGAGTTTATGATGATGGGTCGGCAAGATTTTAAAAGTTGCTCAGAATTACACTGCTGGAAATGGTGTAATGTTTACGATTTCTACACCAAATAAAATAATCAAACCAGTTTTCAGGGTACAAATGATCCACGTAAGAGCTCTATGATGTTCAAATACTAAGTTTTTATAAAAATCACAACATTTTTCGTCAAGTTGTTTCAATTACCTGTGTGACCGATTTATTGCATAATACATTTTCAACTCGTTGAGAGAGTGTCCTTCGAACGGGATAAAAATGACACTAGCAGTTTCATCCTGTCAGTGTTTTAAGGGGCGCTTTCTTCAAATGTAGACAGGAACTTAATTATGTCCTTGAAGGCTTTTCTTATGCATGAAGAGAAATTTTGAGAAACAGGTTGGAAAAAAAAGAGAATTAAACTCTAAATTTGTATTTGGAGTTGCTGCATTTAACAGTTCATACAAAGTTAAACACAACATAACCTAAATATTTTATCAATCTATCAAAAACCATCTTAACAGCAAGAAATAAACTCAATCAAAAATTGTTCAACAAATTAATCATTTTACAGCTTTAAAATTCTCTTTGAATGCAAATATAATATAAACAGCCAGAAGTATTTTAAATGTAGGTGCATTGAAAGCGCTCATAATATAAATGGCAAATCCACAATTACGAGACACTGTGTACATGTAATGTAAGTACTGCAGGTAATGTATTTAACGTGGAGTAGGCATAGGGCCAGGTACATGTACAGTTATCTTGGTTATGGCAATTGCAATTAAAGGATTATTCGCATGTTTTTCTGTGAATTTCTATAGATTTATGAACCTATGTATAAAGTTTCAGACTATCTTCTCCTTACTTGTTTGTTTATTTGCTGTGCTTTGGTTTGGTTTGCTTTGTTGATGATTAACGGCACTATGACAGTCAAGAGTCAAATGTGTTAAGAGGGTGTTAAAATATTAAGGTGTAAGAGTTAGGGCAGAGAGGGGATGAAGGACGGAGAGGGAGAAAAGGGGAAAATAGGGTGAAGTTGGGAGAAAAATGAAGGTGAAAAGAAAGGGGTGTGTAAGGTGAGGTCTAGAAGGAAAGAGAAAGGAAGATTAGATATGGTGGAATCGGTTGTTCTTGCAAAGGAAGTTGATAATGCTGGTTGAAAGATTGTTTTTGAATAGATCTGAGATTGAGGCCGGTGAGGAGAGAAGAGACCTGGAGTTCAGGTATAGGGGACAAGTTAAGAAGATATGCTTGATGGAGAGTTTGTTGTTGCAGGTGGGGCAGATCGAGAGGGGCAGGGAAGCCAGAAAGAAGATGGGAGTAGGTGAGAGAGTGGTGACCAAGGCAGATGCGAGTGACAATGATGTCTTCCCTGCGATTGCGACTGTGCAGGGGGTGTTGGTCCCGACTTTGGGTTTGATGGTGTCAAGTTTGTTAATAGTTTCGTGATTCCAGGAGTCTTGCCAGGTCTTACTGAAGTAATTGGAAATGTAGACACAGAGGTCTGAGTGCGGAATTGGAAAAGGAGAAATGTTATTTGTTGGTGGCTTTGTTAGCAGCTCTGTCAGTTCTCTCGTTGCCAGAGATGCCGATGTGGCTGGAGATCCAGAAAAAAAGATCATTTTCTTTCCTGTTGAGGAAAGGACGTGAAGTTTGTTGAGGATTTGTAGTATGAGAGGGTTGGGCCACAGCATGTTGAGGATGCCAGTGAGTACGGATTTAGAGTCAGTGAAGATGACGGAATAGGGGTGGAAGGAGAGTTCTATAAAGTTTAAGGCCAGGAGGATGGCCTTTGCTTTGACAGAGTAGATAGAGGTTCCGTCAGGCAGCCTTGAGGAGAGGGTGAGGCCAGAACATGCTGCGGCGGCTGCAGAGGAGCCTTCCCGTGTGGAGCCGTCAGTGAAGAGGAAGGAGTTGTCATGGAAATGTATACTGTGTTGACAGTATTTGGAGTGGGAGAAGGCTTGGTTGTGGAGAGCTTTCGTAAAGGAGGAGAGACCAAGGTATACCTTGGAGAGAGGGGGGTGAATAGTCCAGGTGGGTGTGGGTGGGATGGTGTGTCTGGCAATCAAGAAAATATTTATGTTGGCCTTGGGGAAGTGGGAGTGCATCTGGATCCCAAAAGGTGGGGGGATGCATTCGTTGAGATTTAACTGTACTGCGACAGTCAAAATGTGCCAGAAGAGTGTTGAAAATTCATGGTGCTAGAGTAAGAGAGGAAGAAGAACAATAAAAGTTTGATAGAGTAGGGAGGGTACAAGGAGAGGGAATACTCTGTGCCCTCCTCCTCAACATTCAGAACAAATTTTCAACAGCAAAATTTCATAATTCAAAAGGTCCCTGAACAGTCACGTGACACTTTATCCCGTGACGTAAGAGCGACAAATTTGTTGTGTTGCAGGGACACCATTATCTATGTGTGTGTCATATCATAGCATTAAAAAACTTTAAAATGCAATTACGAAACTAATGATAGCAGGGAACTATTAACAATAATGTAAGACTTATTATGTTCTCCTTTGATACCTGTCCTGCAATTGCCCTTTTTTTTGGATATCAAATATACTTTATTCTTGCCAGAATTATTTTGTACAGCGGGACGCAGCATTTCACTATAAAATACATATTCCAAGTTGCTGCAAAGAGATGATTGTACTCAGGCCTAGCATTGGCCGAGTGCAACAACAACACAACAACAAAGGACACTCTTGCCTTGCGAAATTAAAATAATCCTTTTAAATGTTTACTTTTTTTGACAATATAAACGCCATTCAAATACTTGATCACGTGCAAACACAATGAATTAAAAATACTCAAAATATGACATAACGCGCTACAGGCAAACGCTATGTTCCAGTCATTTGAAGTGTCGTGTTGCTGGTCAAAAAGCTTAGAATTGCAAAATAGGTGTTCGACCCGTGAAAAATATAGATGATTTTTCGCCCTTTTTTTTTTTCTTCATGAGGACAGCGTTTTTTCCATAAATTTGTTTTAGAATACCTTAAGTATATTTAATGTTATCGTTATGATATACCCCAAAATCCATGAGAATATACCTTTATCACGACACTGTGCAGGTGACTATATCAACATCGGTGGAGGTTTGGCATACTTTGTACAGACTTTTTAGGTATGCATTAGGAGTTATAAATAGACTTCAGCTTAAAATAGTATTATGATAAGTTTTTTTCCTGTTTTTTTATTAGGAAGTTTTTGCTTCATTAAAATATATTACTATTTAAATACTAAAAAATCTGGAATTCTGGAAGTCTTACAGTACATTCCTGCTCTATTTATCATATAAATGCACATGAAAATTGATGGAAATATTCAAAAATTAAAGTGGTCAAGCATGTCCATAATATATGAAAGAGAACTTCAAAAGAAACAAAGTGGTAAAAAGAGCATTCAAAAATCTTATTCCGTTGAGATATTCAAATTTAAAGCTCCTCTGTCTGATCTGTGTAGAAATGACTGGTGTAGTAATGACTGGTGTATTAAGTCTACTATGGAAAGTTGGCATCTTCATCCTCGCTAGAATACAGAAAGACTGATGAATCTGTGGCTATGGCATCACAACTAAGTCTTATTCCAGCCGTTTCTACAAAAATAATACCAAACTTTAAACTTAGATATCTCCTTAACAGAATAAGAATTTTGAATGTTTCTTCACTCTTTTGTTTATTTTGAAGTCCTCTTTTATATACAATATCATCACATCAATTAGAAAATGTTTTGTGTTAGCAACGTATTTCATTTTCTGGTTTAGATCACATTGCCCTGGAAGATATACACAGGTTCCTTATCTATGGCAAATATTCATCTATCTAACTTGTGGATTTTGAGCCGTGTGCCACAGTCAGTTCTCAATTATTTGTCATGTATATTCATGTCTATTCATGTATTCATGTTTTTGTCATGTATATTCATGTTTTTGTCATGTATATTCATATTTTTTCATGTATATTCATGTTTTTGTCATGTATATTCATGTTTTTTCATGTATATTCATATTTTTGTCATGTATATTCATGTTTTTGTCATGTATATTCATGTTTTTGTCATGTATATTCATGTTTTTGTCATGTATATTCTACCAGTAGAACAACTGCTACTAGTATCAAAAACACTAACTTGGATTTGTACATTTACGTTGACATCCTACTGATTCATATGACAATAGACATGAATATACACATCTGTGTGTCCAGAATATATGGAAGGGTTAAGTGTCCAAACTGAAGGACATGATATCACAACAACTTCTTCAAGATTTATGGACAAGTAGTGCTCAACAACTTGATAATAACTGAAAGGCTGAAAATACCAAAAATTTATTTCCTTTTGTTATTTTATTACTTTTCAATCCTTCACCACTGTTAGTTGTTTTTGTTTGATGAGAGCTCATTGGCACCACAACAGCAAGAGGTTAAATTGTGCCTGAGAGGTTAGATCATTCCATAGGTAGGAAGGAGAGTAAACAGGGGGAGATTGAGAGAGACACTGTTATTTAAATGGGAGAGGTTGAATATGACAAAGAAGTTTTAATCTCCATCATACCCCCAATCAGTACTTAGCAGGAGAATACAGACTGGTTATTTTCAGTTACTGATATTTATGACAAAAATATAAAGAATTACATTATTAAAGATTTTGAGCTGTCCTCTTTCATACATCACAAGTTTTATTGACATAGATTGAAAATTCTTGAAAATTTGCTTCGCCATAAACCCGGAAACTGCAGGTGCTTTTGACATAATTTAAAGAAATATTCCCATGGTTTTTAAAGGAATATTCCCATGGTTTACTTTTTTAAAGGAATATTCCCATTGTTTTTTATAAGATTTTATTTGAAAGAGCATACTTTTAGAGCCAATTTGGTACAAAAATCAGGTTGATATCATATTCCATTCAGATTTTTTATGAAAGGTTATAAAAAGAACATGGGAATATTCCTTTAAAGACTGTGAATTTCATTCAGAATTGAAAGCTCTTTCTGCTGAATACCATTAAACTCAGCAGACAATATCGATAAAACTGAAGTCATGGTAATTGGTTTTAGAGCTCAGCTTACAAAATCCAAACTGCCTACTCTGACAGCTATACTGAAGTTACTGTTCCTGTCTAATGCAATTAAATGCAATATCATGGTTTATAAAATTTCTTTTGAGTATTTGCATGTCATGATGAACCAGTGTATCCCAGTAATGCAATATCTTGATTATTTGGTTTGTTCCATCTTTACAACTGGTGAATTTCCTAATAAAGTGAAAAAATGTATGTAAAATTTTTTCGTTTTTCATTCTTTTTAGTTGTTTTTCATGCATTTTAAACAATCTAACATTGGAAATTAAAAAAAAAAAAAGATATTAAAAAAAAAAGATTTATGTTTTTGCATCGTGCTTATATACGCATTTAATGCATGGTTCAAAGGACTTTGCACTCGCAAATGGCCCTCCTAAAGTAGGACATTCCAGGGGTCAAATTTCACACTGCTCTGCTGTTCTGAGAAGAGTGCTTTATGCAAGAACAGTGAATTTTCAAAACATCACTGTTTTCAGTGAAACTTTTCACAAGCATGTGGCATCAATGATCAATAACTTGATTTCTGTTCAAAAAACATGCATGTTGTCAAACAAGATTATCATAAAAAAAAACTTTCCAGTATTAAAGGAAAAGCTGTTTCCACCTTGCCTGAAATTGTCAGTACAATGAAATCTTGAAAACACACATGCAAGGCTGCTTGCAAGTGTACGACTTTACGCAACTGGATGCATGCTACAGTACATCATGTAAATAATAATAACCGACATACCGTTTTGCACATATTAACCAACAAAGTAGTTGTAAATTAAGCCCATTTAAAAAAAAGGAATTTTTGCTGTAAGAATAACCGGCAAAAAAGTTTTAACAGTGAAATCTGATCCAGAAGAATTTTATTACAGAAAGTACGGTTCTGTGGAACAATGGCAAAATGTTAAATTTCTAACCCTGCATTCCACTTGGAAGTAATGCTTGACTCTAGAATGACAATGACTTGTGATCTAGCTAAAATACCACTTAACCACTTTAGTAATATGGCAGCAATAGGGCATGAAAAAAGCTTACAACATGAGTAACCATGCTGGTTATTCACACTCTAGCCAAGATTGGTCAACTGTAATATATTGGTATCGCTGTTGCTAGGCTTAAAATATTTTAAGCACTTCTACTGATAATGAAATTGAAAAAGTAGTGAAGTACTTATCAAGGGGCTCTGTTTTATGCAGACATGTGAGTGATGATTGATAAAAGTACTATAGCTGCAATTGATAAAATTTCTTATCAAAATAGCTAAGTATTGTCAATTATGCAGAAAATAGGTGAAATTAGCTTGGAAAATAGCTTAAATTAGCTAAATAGCTGAAGTCTCACATGCCTAAAAGCTACCCAAGTTTAAAGGAATAGTTCAGTGGTCAAGTATGTCCATTTGATATGAAAGAGGACTTCAAAAGAAACAAAATGGTGAAGAAAGCATTGCAAAATCTTATTCCGTTAAGGAGATATTCAAGTTTAAAGTTTGGTATCGTTTGTGTAGAAATGACTGAAATTGGACTAGTTATGATGTCACAGCCTCAGATTCCTCAAAGTCTTTATGTATTTTAAAGAAAGTTTATCTAATGTTTTCACTATTTAAATTATTTTCCTTCAAACTTTGTTCAGGTGGAATATTATTAATATCTTTCCTAGATGGTTTTTAAGCCACAAAATCGCAGGACAAAATATGATATGATAGACTTTGAGGAATCTGAGGCTGACATCAACTAGTCTGATTTCAGTCGTTTCTACACAAATGATACCCAACTTTACACTGAAATATCTCCTTAACGGAATAAGATTTTTGAATGCTTTCTTCACCATTCTGTTTCTTTTGAAGTCCTCTTTCATGTAAGATAAACTTGCCTGACCCCTGAACTAATCCTTTAAGACAAATCCCACTACATGTATGTCTTGTTAAAAGTTAACTTGATTTCATCAGCGATGTACAGTATATTCTGATAATATTCAATATATCTAGAAGTATTCATCACATAATTCCAAAACCACCGAAATTGTGCCAACACTGTGAAATAGCAATGGATGGAAATGGTGTAGTGGTTTGTAAATATATGTCACATAATGTGAAAGTATAGAAAACACTATTTGCACAAAATCTGAAAGCCTAATTATTCACAAAATCTGTATATTTTAGGCCTCCTGTATGCTTTTAATTGACTACTGTCATAACAGGGTATATGCAAATAAATTAAACCTTTACTTTACTATGAGAGCCAGTGAACAATGTGAATTCACAAAATAGCTATGAACAAACATTTTTCCTTTCAACAAGAAAAATAAGTTCAAGAAAGGGATATTCCAGTAAAATTTCATTTTTATTAACCTTGTATATGCAGTGAGTGGCATCACTAAAGGGGCAAATGTTTGGCAAAATTTAGACAGATTTTCATTCAATTTTGACACAAAAACTGAAAGCAAAAGATGCTGACGACATTTGTCTTTACTTTCCACATTCTATGACTATTCCAGAGCTTTTTGACTCATACATTACATCCAATAATATTTTGCCTGAATTTCTTAACGTTCCGAGAATTTATTTTTTGTACCTGTTAAAAAATATAAATGGCAGCCCAAGTGCTTATCTGAGTTGCTTTTAAGGTTAGAATTTAATCTTCTTTTCTTTCCATCAATAGAAGTTTTGTCAAAACAATGTTGACATCTTATTCCATTTACGAGTCATTGCATTTCAAAGATTTCACAAGTGTGACATTGCAGAGTAAGATGTGATGCCATAATCGCAGATCCAAGACAATATGTATTTCTATAAAATACAAATATAACTTTACTTCTAGAGTGTAAGGTACACGAGCACATACTGCAGATGGGCAAATAAATGTTCTTGTAAAGTGCATGTTATATAATTACACAAAATATGTTTCCAATAATTTAGGAAGAGGCACTTAATTTTTAAAGAAACACATAGATGAAATACATACATGGTTTATTCACCAATTTGGTTCTTTAAACAGACACCTAGCTTGATTTGAAAAAGGGGCAGGGTCCTTGATTTTTTGAGGGGTTTGTTCGATGAGGGCTTAACGGCACCACGACAACGAGGGTCATATTGTACCTGAGAGGTTAGATAATTCTAGAGGTAGGAAGGAAAGAAATTAGGGGGACATTGAGAGAAATACAAGAACTAAAAGTCAGAAAGCTGGGATCGAGAGAGGAGGTGCATGGGTGAAGAACAAAAAAAGTAGAGAGAGGGGAGTGGGAGAGGAGGACTAAATATGGTTGTAGAGGGAAGCATGATAAAGGAAGGAGATAATTTTATCCGGAGGGTTTTTCTGGAAGAACTCGGCAATTGAGTTGTGGGGAGTAAGGGAAGCTCTGGGAAGTTGTACAGGGGGCAGGGCAAGCAAGGAAAACATGATGGACTGTGAGGGTGCAATGGCAATTGTTGCAGAGGGGTTGGGAGAGCCAATAAGGAGGTGGGAGTGATTGAGGTGAGTGTGACCTATTCTAAGACAGGTAAAATGAAAGTTGTCGACACAGTTGTGGATGGTGGGTTTGAACGGAATGGTGGGCTTGATGACGAGGAGCTTGTTATCAATTTGGGAGTCCCACAAGGTTTGCCAACGGTCCGAACAAGGGAAGCGATAAGTGGTTTGATGTCAGAAAGGGTTTTGGGAAATGGGGTAGGGGGAAGGGAGAGGGCAAGTTTAACGGCTGCATCAGCCCTGTCATTGCCAGGGATGCCAACATGGCTGGGTATCCAGAAGAAAAGAATACTTTTCCTGCAGAGATTGGGCGAAATGAGTTTCGGAGGAGGAGGTGGTATGTGGAGTTATCCCATTTGAGATTTAAAAAAGAAGTAAGGACAGCCTTGGAGTCGGAGAAGATGGCAAAGTGGCTGGGCGGAGAGTACTTAATAAAGTTGAGGGCGGAATGGACTTTGCCTCAGCTGAAAAGATAGACGAGTAGTTGGGAAGCATGCTACTGAGGGTGATGTCTTGGATGATGGCAGCAGCAGCTGTCTTGTCGCCTTCCTAGCAGCCATCAGTATAGATGAAGGTGAACATTTTTGAGGGAACATTAATATGCGTGAAGCGCTGCACCTTTTCGGTGTGGGGTCCAAAGGCCCACTAAAGCCTTAAGGCTTGAGCCCCTGGTGAAGCTCTGGGATTTTAGCTATAATACTACTGTACCTCAGAATGAAACTATTCTGAATGATTAAGGACAATTCATGAGCCAAACAGGACAATGTTTTACTATGCTATCATTGTGTGTTCTGTATCCATGTGGTGTTTCACATTTTAAAGAAGTTGACCTCTAAAACATGTGGCACTTAAAAAAATATATATTTTTCATTTTGGTGAGGGATGGGGCAGGCCACAAGGGGGGAGGGCACCTCTTTAAAGCAGCAAAGCTAGGGCACTGATATGTACTATATGAAAATTCACAGAAATATAATTTAAAGGAGCATTCGACCAAAAAGTGAGGGCGTATTTTATTGGAGTCTACAAAATAATCCAGTGCATGTAAGCTGTATGTATATAAACACTCATACAGCCTCTGTATTTGAAATTTTGAATATTATATAGATTTGCTGCACTGCCAAACATGCACATAGGCCTAAATGTGTGGTGTAATCGGCCAGTTGTCTTAATAGGACTTTAAAACAAATCCACAGGAAGTTTATTTCGTTATTATATTATCTTATAAATGTGGCCACCTAATATACTTCACATGGAGTTGGCATCTTTTTATGGTTGGACACATTTCAATGGTCATTCAGCGACAAGTTCTTACATCGAGTCTTGTTGCAAGTGTTACATTGGAAGCTGATATTTTGAAAAGGGTTTATTATTACACTATTAAACGTTACAGTCCAATGATCAGTTATACGTTACTACAGTATTAGCCACAGCCTCCTAGGCATAGAATACTCCTTGGCTAAAACTATCAAGCTTTATGTTTATAGGAGCACTAAACTAAAAGGGGAGGGCATATTTATAGGGGGGATCCCCCCAAAAATTGAATGCTTATCTAGCATGCAAGCGTATAATAATGTTCTGCTTAATATGAATATTCAAGTAACCTTTGCCATCACATCGTCTGTGGGCTATAGAGTCATGAAGTTGATCGATCTGTTGTGGATAATATATCTGAGAAATTTGCAAAAACGAGCACCTTCACTTTTTGGTCTAGTGCTCCATTAACGTATGTGCCCAATAGTATGCACCCAATAGTTTTGTCACTATTGTACCAATATGCCTTATGTGTGCAGAAGTTACACACATGTAAACGATCAAAAGCACTCAGCGAGTGAACGAACTTTCATTGACATTAAATCCATGCAGAAATGGATTCCAAGACTTGATTGGACGAAATGCCACAAATCACCACAAAAGATTCTTCACTTTTCAGCCGAGAGCTCTTTATGAGAGAGAATGCAAAAAATACCTTTATTCCACATGTCATAAAACTGTAACTCACATTGAGGAAAATTACCCTTCACAATTAATCGTTAAAGTGGTCCTGCCATGGGGGTTGGAACTAATGATAAATATGATAATCGAATATTTGATTTGCAAAAATATAATTTTTTCTGCACTACACCTCACCGTTTGCGAGAAAATGGTAAAAGAAGAATGAGTTTTTCATCATCTTGGCGGAAAAAAATCAGAATCGGGCTTCATACGCTATGACGTCACTTTAGGGACTCCTGTAAGTACACGTTGTATCGACGACACATTTTGTGTGCGTACACCATTAAAGTTTCGTCACTAGTGTGAATTATTATCTTCCTTTGTTTTCTAAAATGTGGATATTTTTCAAGTGAATATTATTTAAAATCCTGCAAGTTTGTATAGTTGGAGGATTTAGTAATATAATTTCTCAAACTAAAAGTCGTTTATCAATGGCAAAAAGTAACAAAACGAGACGATTCTGGATGTGTTTTGTGTACTTGACATGAACCAAGTTTTCAGGGCTTACTGGGTACAAGTGTCATATTTAGCTCACACCAGATTGTTATACCCCTGTTCTGTTCGATTTAAACAGTAGATTGATCGCATCGCTCTCTCTGACATGAAATTTGTACTGTTTCGTGAGTAATAAAAATTCAAATGAGAGAAAAAAAACAGTAATAAAAATTCAAATGAGAAACAGGAAGATCAAAAATAGATTAAGACTCGTGATATTTTAAAATCATGGCTTCTCGCTCAAAAGACAATGCCTAACCAACTGGGCTACTTAATCACTTGTAAGCTTTATGATTTATTTAATATATAGTGTGGAACATGATTGAAGGAAGAAAAATCGATAAATTAGAACTGAATTGTAATTATTGTGTCCAAATGCCAACCATATTTTATCATATCAAATCTTTTAAAAAAAATAACAAAATGTTCAATTTCTTCAAAAACTGTTAATTCAACCGCAAAAATGCAAATGGAATTGCGTGAATAAACTATCCAGTTCACGTAGGCCTGTTGACTAAACGTTAAGTGACAAAGACTTGAACAAAAAAAATGAAACTTTATATTTACATTAGATGTAATAAAAAGATGTAGATTTTGTTACAAACTTTTCAATTTGATTATGTTTAACAAAATATTACTTGCGTAACAATAAGAATTCCATGCTGACTATGCAGCTTAGTACTGTAGGAATATGTAAGGGTTGTAAGCTCTCATCTGCAAGCGATTCAAATTCAAAAGGAATGACATCCCTTCATTATAAGAATGTTCTTCATTTATTTCCAAATAATTTGTATCATACTGTGTAGCTTGAACTTGAAAATGACAAATCAAGATCTCAACAGCCTAAAAAACTTTCATAATCGGACGCTATTTGTACGTGGTTAGTATGTGTGTATGTGGTTAGTATGTGTGTACATGGTTAGTATGTGTGTACGTAGTTAGTATGTGTGCCATGCATTGTTTACGATTAGCAGTCCCTGAAATGACATAAAAACTGTTATGATGTCACAAATCCCTTTCAACTTTTTTTCGGAACAAGCAATAAATGATCAATTTCTAAGTCCTTTTTCATCATTAAAATGGATTATTAAATTTAGGGAAATAAAAAACCTATATCGCTTAAATCTTATTTTTTTGGAAGGCATGGCAGGACCACTTTAACAATATTCACATGAAACTTGAACCTACACTGAATGCTTATTTTGGCATCTTTGTCCACTTACCAAGACTCATCTTACATACAGCATGTCATCCCAAATTTTGAATAAATTATGTACCTTTTAACTAGAACGGTTTAAACTGTCATAGTAAAGATGCAAACTGACAAACATAAAAAGTACAATAGAAACAACCTGTGACCTCCCACCTCAAGTCCATTCCAAACACTACAGTGTAGCCCAACATGTCACCCCATGCTTTGCCCATATACCATCCAATCCTAAATCCCATTTGACATCCCACCCTCTATCACATAAGTTCCATCCCACCCTAATCGCACAGCATATGCCATCCCACTCTAAATCCTAAATGTGCCAATGGATGCACCAAAACCAGATTTTAAGTTTTAAGAACTGGAACTGTACGGAACACGAAAAAAGGTTTTGCAAAATGAACCAGAACTTTTAAGAGATAAAGGGAGGAACTTTTAACCAACATGCAACATTGGGGGGTAGTTCAGGGGTTCAATGATTTGTGGTGTCCTCAGGTAGGTTTTTACAAATTAAGATTTCCTTGATGATGCTTTTTAACAGATTTTTTGTTTAAAGTCATTGTCTTATACATACTAAAATGATCAATTTGACAAATTTTGTTTTCCCTGCAAAACATACATGTAGGACTCAAAAACTCTAAAAATGATGTGAGTAACTATGCCATCAGACCCCTAGCTTTGCTGTTTTACAGAGGTGGCCCGCCCTGCCCCTAAGTGGGTCCGCCCTGCCCCCTAGGGGTCCGCCTTCCCCCGGGGTCTGCCCTGCCCCTCATAAGAAATTATTTTGTTTTTTTAAATTTTAGATGTTTTTTAAATATTTGTTTAATGATTTTTTTTGTTTTAAACTTAGGTATTCATTTAATACCTTACATGGATACAGAACACAGAATGATGGAGTAGTAAGCAATTGTCCTGTTTGGCTAATGACTGGTCCTTATCAATCAGAATAGTTTCATTCTGAGGTATGATTATAGCTACAATCCCAGAGCTTCTTCACCATGGGATTGAGCCTTAAGGGGGCCCCTAAACTCCACGCCAAAAATATGCAGCGCTTTGTGTGCCCTTCAACAAGTCTAGTACCCTGCCCCTTTTCAAATCAAGCTAGGGGTCTGGCCATTATGATGCCCATGCTACACACAGAACAAATATTATCATGCTACAATAACACAGATAGTAGAAAATAT